>JAEMWC010000647.1:270000-312500 GCA_016490735.1 Pachyseris speciosa
AGTTCCTTATTAGCACTTTCATAGAATAATTTTTTTAGCAAAACGTATGAGAGAGGTTACAATATTACGTTGAGCCCGGTAGCTTTCCACGTAACTGGAGATGGATGTAAATTATGAATTCGGAGCGGGCGGTCCCGCCTCCTAATTGCAAGGCGCACTTTACTATCCATCCAAGGTTTGTCGTTAGGACGTATTGTAACCGTTTTCAGTTGGATGTACTTCTCAATAACTGAACGGAAATAACTATACCAACATGAATAGGTTTCATCGATATCATTAGTGTTTTCACACAGAGAAAACCAGTCCAACTGCGATAGTTCCCGATTCAAATCAGTAATATTAACGTTATTAAAATTCCACACGCCCTTTTGTACGAACGGAATTGCGTTGTCATGTCCTGGGGCTCAAATGCGCCAAGCTGTGTTGAATGGCATTTCTCTTAATGCCACTCGACCGCACAGCCCATCAGTCTTGGTGCTTTTGAGCCTTTTCATGACATGATCATCTTCAACCTCTCAGAGAAGAACAGTTTCAGAATTCCTTTCTCTTTGGTGGGTGGGTATAATGTGTTAGATGGCATTGTGGGGAAGGGTTGGGATGTCAAGCTATTACGTGCTGACATGGCTGACTGTCATTTTAAGTTTGTCACATTACTTACTGTTTATTTAGACAAAAAGCATTTTACTCTTAGGTTTTCATTTTTGTATTCTGAGGCTCCTTTTTCTATGGGTCCAGATTACAGGGATAAGTGTAAGGCACTGCTTATGTAAATAAATATGTTTCCATAACATGGCAACTAAATTGTTAGTTATAAGTTACTACAGTTTATCTACATTGTCAAATATAAGGTCCTTTTAAATTCTGTTTTGTTTCGTTTTTGTTCAAAGTAGGTTTGCTCTGAGTTTTGGTGGGATCACTGAGTTAGATGTGATTGCCTAGAATGATTTCTCATAAATGTTTTCAACAATTTAGTATTAAATGGGTATACAATAAGTTACTGATAGCAACCAAGGTAATCTATAAATTTAAACTTGTATTTCATATCTTTCAACTTGTGTGAAAGCAATGAGCGACTTGTCACCTATGCATTTCCATTTTAAGTGTGCATGTATCGTAGGTGAAACGCTTTGTAAGTAAGACACTAGCTAGTAGCCCTTAAATTTGTATTACATATCATATAGAAAAAACTTGTAAATAAACCATGGCAGAATTGAATCATATATGTGTTGTCATTTTTTGCTAAGAGCTTATGAGAGTTGATTTAATACAGGTGTCAGACATTCATAGATGTATGGGAGGGTCGGTCATTTACAGTTAATTAAGAATCGTTTGACTATTAGGTCAGTTGACCATAAGAGAATTGTTCAATCATCAGTGGGGAACAGGGTTAGTCATTCATATAAGAACTCTTCAACTATAAGGGTCAGTCATTCATAAAAGAACTCTTCAATTATCTGTGTCAGTTGTTCATATGAGAAATGTTCAAATATCAGGGTCAACTGTGTGATACCATTATAAATATCCGCACTTCCCCCATGGATTGGGTTTTCTTCAACACCCCTCTGGAAATTCTAGTTAAGCTCCACACATTTCTTAAGTATATTTCCAAGCCATTCTCTGGTAGAGTGTGGATATTTTCTGGAACTTGACATTGTGAGAGTCTTTCATGTGAGAAGAGTGCAATTAAAGAGGATTTGCATTTTGATGATCAAAGCACACAAGTTGTTTCCCTTTTTTTGTTGCAGTGTTTTGTGAAAAAAAAATAGGAAACATGTTCTTCATGTTTCTGTTGAATTACTTGAAAAAGCTGTGGAAACACTCGCCTACAGCTCAATGTTCCCACAGCACTTCTCGTTCTCCCAAACATCCACTCGCGTTTCTATAACTCAATAGAAACATGGTACTTGTCTATTTCTTAATTGTGATGTACTTCAGTTTTATCCTTGATTCAAATGTTATTTTCTTTTCTTTTGGGAATGGTAAAGTTTGATAATGGGTTTGAAAGAAAGGAAAATAACATTTCAACCAAATATAAAATTGAACTACAACATGAGGACTATTTCATTGTGATGGATGCTCAAAATTAGCAAAACATGTGCAATGTTTATCAAAAGAAATTTAATGACAATATTAACTTTCCAAGAAAGGACTTACACTGTAGATGAACATTAATGCACTGAAACCTGTTTATTTGTTTCTTTTCAGGGCTAGTGCTGCTAATAAATTTCTTTGTCCACAAGAACAGTTCTAAAAGAGCTACTTTAAACTACATTGTATTGCTTCTTACAGTAATATTATTATCTATATTAATTTTCCCGAGTATCTGAATTCCACGAGTTTACACTTTGAGCAAATATCTCCTGGGCCTTGATTTGGTACCTCTGTCTTTCCTCCTCACTCACTGTGTTCCACAGTTCTGATATTTTTGAGTTGACCTCACGCATGCTGCAGCTGGGATTGTCCTTCACAACAGTTTTCCACATTTCCTTTGAAAATGTAACATAAGCTGTACATAGTTTCTTTGGAGGGTGTTTTTTGCAAGTTTGGAGTTACACTCATCTCTTTTGCGTCGGTTGGAATCTGTTCTTAACTGTTTTTTTCAGTTCCCTGTGACCCCTGACAGTTTGATGGTTGTTTATCATTGTTGATTTTGAAAAAACCATGGTGTGGACCACATCTGTATCAGGAGCACATCGGATGGCTGTTAGGTCAAGCAAATGATTTGAAATCGATGGAATAATGTTACGGTCTTGTGCCTCAATAATCATTTTCTTGGACACAATTTGCCAACCTAAGCGGTAGGCCATGACAGGAGTCTTATTCACTTTGTGTGTTGCCTTATTTGGTTCTTTTTGGGATGTAATAACAACAAAAGAGGCATCTGCTGCTTTTTCAACATCACCTGTGTAAACATTACCACCCAGCTTTTCAATAATGGAAGTAACTTTTTCTGTTGTGAACTTCTCTTTATCACCATGTTCCACAAGATTTCCTGATAGGACAAACGTTTGGTCTTTAAGAGGCAAAGGTGGTGGTTCCCTCAGGCAGTTAACAGGAACAAGTACTGGTCGACCTTTAGAGGTGGTGGCAACTGTCACATGCTTCTTCCTGGGTGTCAACTTGATGAGCATTCCCTTAGTTGGTTCTCTGTTTTCATCAGTTGCAAAGAAAACAGCCTTTCCACGCCTCAATGCTTGATGATCTTTAATTATAAACAAGTCAGAAATTAGTGTTTAAAATTAATTCATCTGTTTATTTATCAAGATCAGGTGTATATGCAATAGGAATGAAGAGCAACAGAAGTTAATCCACTATCTATTTTCAAATATGGCCACCCCTCCAAAAAAAGGATTATTGATCGGGGCATCAGCTAAGATCTTATTTTACATTTTTCGAAATTTGTTTTTTATTCATTCCATTCAATGTCATAAATAAACAAGTAATGTTTACCACAATGTACCAAACTACTTGTTGTGCTGTGTGATTTTTGGCTTTCACCCAAGACTTAAAAAACAAAGAAATTACATGTGTACCAGTCTTGTTATCCTGAGAAGATGGGGTGTTTGTCTGGTTCAATTGGTCTGAAATTTCGCTCTGAAGGTTTCCAGCCTGTTCTGGAATGTCATCAGTGGGTGGTATGTCTGTATCAGCAAGTACAGAAGGTGCTGGGCTGTTGGCAGTTTCAGTGCTCACTGGCTGAGGGTGCTCACCAAATTCTTCCTCAAATTTTCTGCCTGCTTCTTCACAACATTTACGTAGAAAGTTCTGGAACTCTTCTTTCATGTGTTGATTTCCCATCTCAATCTTTTGTCGTAAACGTCTATAAGTCCATTTAAACAAGGACAAGATTGGTTCTTCTTTACGCCATCCACCACCTCTTGCAGAATGTGCATAGTACAGGCACTGGTGAAGATAATGGCAATGCTCACCACCCTCAGTGCTTCCACGGAAAAGTGAATGAAAGGGAAGTTCTTTCAGTAGGATAGGGACAATGTCTACGCAAGTCATCAAGTAGGGATAAAGGCGAGAACTACCATAACGTAATAACATCAGTCCATGGTGTAGATCAGCAAGCTGCTTGTATTCTTCAATTTCTGATTCCAACAGCCTAAATCGGTAATCTGAGGCACAGTTTGAGTCAGCAGTTGAACCTTGTAATAAAATTAATGTGGTTCAGATGCTCTTGGATCGGGATCTTTGCGACAGATGACATGCATTTTCCAGTGCGTCTCCCAAATCTTCTTCTCTATATCATATGAGTTTATGGTACAGGAAGGCCAAGAAAGAGCTTCCTTGAGATGAAGAGGAAGGGGTTGGGCAAATGGCTTCTTATCTGCAACACCATCCAAGATGTCTGGGAATGTTGATGTAAATGCTTGAGGTGGTGCTGAAATAGTCTCTGCATGGGTAACATTGAGGGAAATTGGCTCCAGCTTTGGTCCATCAAATTTGATCTCAGAATTACCTCCACATACACCACGCATGTTGATATTTGATATCAACTTAGTGAAAGTACTGTTTTTATCATTATTTACTACTCCTTCATTTAAGCATGACATGATACGCAAAGTCAAAAGATGCTCTGTGATACGTGCAAACATGTGATTGGCACATGGAATGAAATGGTCAGTAGGGATAGACTGAAGTTGTCACTGCTTTTTGGATCCAGTCCACCACCAAGCAGGGCATTAGCAAACATGTTATCAGATGCAACAAAGGTTTTGTGACCTTTCTCTGACATGCTATCAATCCAGTTGTTTAAATAGCCAGATTCTCCACCAATATTAAGTTGAAGATTTAGACGCGAGTCTGGACCATAGAAGATGTGCACAGGCCAGCAGTTTTCTTCGGGGCTGTGAAAGCTGTAGCCATTGAACATGGCCTCATTGTTTATGTTTGTCAAAGATATCAGCACTGATTTCTGCCCTCCAAAGTTGCGTGCGTCCCCATACAGGCGCCACCACTCACTATCTAGTTCCTTCATCCAAGGATGAGCAATTGAGACACACTGATGGAGTCTTTCAGGGTTAATACGCCATCCAGTTGTGGTCCTTGATGGTTGAAGAACAATGTCAAATTCTTTATGCCATTTGTTTCTTAACTTTTCTGTCTGCCTTTCTGAAGCAAAATATCCAGGAAGTCTTCTCCTCAAGTTTCTAAATATTTCCTGACTTACTGAATCCTGCATTTGCACAATTTCTAGGCTGGAGATGTGATTGAGTTCTGTAGCATGGTCAGTGGTAAGCGTTTCATAAACAGACTTCTTTGTACTGCTGTCATGGTTAATTTGGCTAATGTGACGATATCTTGACGAGTTAAAGATCCATCCCATGAATCTGAAGTATGGCTACTGCTTTTATTCCGAGAAGATGCAGCTAGAGAAATTCCCACTAGCAAATCCTCCTTAGTGCCATAATGAATATCTTGTGCCATTTTCAAAAAACTGTTGTTTTGCTGTTTGACCCTCTGAACAAGTGGCCTGGAAACAAATTGCCTTCCACCTCCTGCAAACTTCTTCTCTTGCTTGATTTGATTGATGCGAAGATTGTGCAGGTGTTGCTGGTTCAAATGCTGTCTCTGGAGCTGCTTCTTGTGAAGGGGTAGTTGGTTCACTCTCGTGATTGCATACACCAGGTCCTTGAGAAGTAGCCACAGTTGGTGCTTGAAAGTTAATCAATCCAGTAGGTGGAAGTAGAATTGGGCCCAATAAGTGCTTTCGCAGAGGTTCAACACTGTTGTCTGTACCTTGGTATCTGACAGCTAACATCACAAATGCTGCATATCTAATAAAGTCTCTACTGCGATGATTTTTGTTGAGCACAAAGCAGTTTTGAATGCCTAGGAAGAACATTATTTTCACTGCATGAATACAAAACAGAATATTTAACATCTGCAAGTTCTATCTCTGTCAAAATGTAAGTCTAATGGTTACCCATGCACCTAAAGTTTACTCTTTGTTTCAAAAATTCACAACATTATTTTCTGTAAATGGGTCATGCTTAACCAACACGTTTTGCCTCAGTATGTTTGTGTGAAGGGGCAGTGGATTAATTTAACAATTATTCACAGAAGTGGAGGTGAATAGTGGTGGGTATTTACTGAGCTGCGAAGCAGCGAGCTAAATATCCACCACTATTCACCTCCACTTAGGTGAATAGTACTTGGCTAATCACCTCTGAGCTAGCCAGAAAAAGTACTATTTACTTGTGTGGTTTATACTAATGGAAAATATCATTACTGTTGCTTTCTTTTCTTAGCGGCTTGTGTTCTAGTACAGTGTTACTGTTCAATCAAACTCTGACAAAATCTTGGGTATAATCCGTCTACGCAGCATGTACAGTTCCCAAAAGCTTACAAGTTAAATGTTAAAAACCAATCCTGGGTCACTCATTCATGATTCCCTGCACTTCACACAAGATATACAGAAACTTGGTTTGCACTTTGATTGGTTCACTGAAGACCTTTGTGATTGACTAGAGTACTTATTGAATGCCTGGATGCGAGTATATAAATAATTATTGTGGTTCACAATTTTTGCAAAACTAAAAATTATTAAATTTATGTTAAATCATACATATGTCAAATAATAAAAACTCTACTACTGTTAACATACAAATGATAATACTGCATACAACTTCACAGTTGATGAAGTTCTAGTAATAGATTCATTTATTTTGAAACCATGATTTCAATAACTTATGCAAAAAGTGAAGAAAACTTACCATTCTCAGAAAGAAACTTGTCAATAAAACTAAAGCCATGTTTTTTTACGTGCTTTTGGAGACCAAGATATTCTAAAGTGACCGTGACATCAAAGTAAACATCATCTCTGTATTTATAAATGTTCAGGTCAACTGGCCATCCAATGCTGCTTGTTTTCAAAGCCAAAGGAGCTCCCAACTGTAAAGCGGCCATCCACTAATAATTTTGCTATCAGGTAAAAAAGGGAAAGTGGCAAGTCATTAGTTAAAGCGAGCGAGTTCCAGCCCGTTGTTAGCTTACGGTATGTTCGTTTGTTTACGTTCAATTAAGTACAAGGGCAACATGGAATCGTGGTCTACATGTAAATCAAGGGAAACGGTATGAGATATTGACATAAAAATGGCCTGTAGATAAACAACCCTTTACTTAGTACATAAAATTCTCTTCAGAGAACAATGTATTCGTTGTGAGAATAACATCACAAAACAAGCTTATGTAAACAAAAAGCTCAAATTACGGTTCGCTACAGAGTAAATTTGAAAAATCTTTCATGAAAAAACTCTTAACGAATTTCAAAGATCAAAACTATTTTCTAAACTACATCTGATTTATCTTGGAAAGATAAGTATACTTACTTGTATAGAGGAGCGAGTAAAGCTTTAAAACACATCAAAACCGCCAGCTTCCATATACGTGTCGACACAAATGAATGGACAAGAATTGCCACGAGTTAGCTAAATTCGTGAGTCCACATCGCGAACAAATTACGGTCAATACAACGAAACAGCTGAGTAAGATAATCACTTTACGAAAAGTATTGCAGTTCACTTCAAAGATATATTTCTTGAGCTCTATTTCTCCGAGTGCATCGATCCAAACAGGTTTTACGCAGAGTGGAACGTGATGCAAAACACGTCATGCGTTACTAGGTAACAGTGCTCATACATATGCACGAACCCCACTCAAGTGGGGTTCGCAGAATTACACACTTTGTCCGTGTTGAAGCACAGGCCTCCCAAGCTCAACAAAGGTGATGCGTAAACATGTTGTGTTACTGACTGTAATCGCGAACAAATTACGGTCAATACAACGAAACAGCTGAATAAGATAATCACTTTACGAAAAGTATCGCAGTTCACTTCAAAGATATAATTTCTTGAGCTCTATTTCTCCGAGTGCATCGATCCAAACAGGTTTTACGCAGAGTGGAACGTGATGCAAAACACGTCATGCGTTACTAGGTAACAGTGCTCATACATATGCACGAACCCCACTCAAGTGGGGTTCGCAGAATTACACACTTTGTCCGTGTTGAAGCACAGGCCTCCCAAGCTCAACAAAGGTGACGCGTAAACATATTGTGTTACTGACTGATTGGTCTCACAATAACGCCCTTGACCTTGACAAAATCCCACGTGTGGACGCCCTGGAGCAAATTGATTTGTCTGTCGACAACTGCTCGCCTACGTCCCTGCCGGGATAGTTTTGTAACCCAGCATGCAATTGGAAAGTTTGATGTGTCCATGGCGGTCTGTCCCAGCATGTTGACAAACTTCATCGGGCGAGCTAGCTCGGCAAAAAACATTTCTAGCAAGAGCTGTGGTGGTAGTTTTGCTTGAGATTGGGCTGATAGGAAGCGTTTACATCTCTTCTCTGATCGTTTGGGGAAAATGGGCAAGTGGGTCTATTTTAAATGTTTGTTTTCTTCGCTCCGAGCGGCTGTCAATCTGGAAGTAATGTACTGCCTTGCATTTTTATTATCGTTAGGAAACCCGAACGGTGAAAAATCCGGCTAAAATCGCTAAAAACCAGCCTAAAAACTACTAGACAGTAAAGAGTACAGCATTGTATCGAGGTAAAATTGATTTTATTAAGAAAGTGTGATATTTCCTGTTTGTTTCCCGTACAAATTAAAACTTTTTATTACAGTCAGTAACACAACAACATGTTTACGCGTCACCTTTGTTGAGCTTGGGAAGCCTGTGGTTGAAGTCGTCATGTGTTGTCAAATTTGGCTTGTTACTCGATGAACTGGGAATTTGGTCGGTCGGACACTTAGCAATGCGGTCGAGATGTTGAAAATGGTGGAAAGGCCCGAATGTACTGGAACAAATGTCATTTCTAAGCTAGAACAAGGACTGAATTTTGATATGATGGTTGAAGTTTGGTTTTTCGATGATGATTTCTTTAAAAAACATAAAAGCAAAAAAGGGGCATTTTCGTGGTTTCTCTTTGATGTTAAAAACGGTCAGTTTCATTCTTGTCCAAACTCAAAAGACCATATTTGGTAAAAATTGCTACGTTTCTTGCATTTATTGGATATCCAAATTTAAAGGACATTCCATTTCATGCTCACAACTGACAGTTAAGGCAATATTCGTGCGATTGAGAAAGTTGCAATGTTTTGAAGCATGGGAGTCTTGTGTGGCCGGTTTTGGCCGGCACGGGCGCCAATGGGTTAAGTGATCTAAAATAATATATTACCGTAAAGACACGCAGATAAGCCGCACTCACAGATAAGCCGTACCCGACTTTAGCAACTCAAATTTTGGAAAAAAAGTTTTTCTGGTCAAAGTCGAAAGAAATTCAAAGTCGAGTCTTAAGTCTTCTGTCTTCTTTGAACGTAAACTCGCCAACATTGAAATGGAAAATACTTCGAATTTGTACCCACAATTTTAGCTCTTTAGTAGAATAAACATCACGTCCACAACTATGACTTATGATTGATGTTATTCTTTTAGTTGTTGATAGGTATTTCTTCATTCAATAGACAGTTTTCTTAGAATTTTGCGTGTTCAGGCTGCGTGTTCATCGTTCTGAATGTTCGTAGCTTAGTAGCCACGCAATAGTTCGGACGATAGAAGACTGGACACCGGCGAAGAAACAGTGGGCCATTCTCCACACAAATACTCAAGAATAGCGTGTTATTTTCAATTTCTCACCCATGGAGGATCGATTGCCGTTGAAGTTACAGACCGTCGTCGATGCTGTAAACAATTTTGTGGGGGAATGGAAATTCCATGCTGTGTCACGTTCTTCTGTTCAAGAAAAGCGACCATAAAGCGTTCAATCTGTTAACAAAGGTTTAGCACTGTTTAACAGTGACAGAAATGTGAGCTTGAAATATAAAGCTAATACTTGCATTACCAACGGCTCTTTTAGGAGCCACCAAACTTGCAAAAGCAATGATCAATACTCAGTTTTAGTTTTATGTAGTATATGTTAATGTACTTTTCCATAAAAATGTCAATTCACGAAAATTTACGGCACCTTCTCCAAATGGTCTCGCAGATAAGCCGCACCCCCGATTTTGAACAACAAGTTTTGGGAAAAAGGTGCGGCTTATCTGTGAGTCTTTGCGATATTTTAGATGACTTAATGACAGTGCCTTCTTTTGTTACTATACATTCTGCACATGAAGATTGTGTTGTTACTCACAAACTTCATTTAGATTTTAATAACTCTTCCTAAGATCTGTTTTAATTCCCACGTGGTCGTTAACTGGGTAAAAATACTTCAATCTTTATTATATATCAAGGCACCATCCTTAATACTGTATAATAATACAATCTTTCCTGTTTTCAGTGACACCAAAAGCAAAGACCAAGAAGATAAAACTACCTACACATCAACCCAAGACAGGTACAGGAAATGCTTGAAAAGATTTTTGTTGTTCATCTAGCCGTATTATTATCAACAAAAATATATATATACTAGTTATGCAACGCTTTAGTGGTATACCGTGGAATATCCCACAAGTCACTGTGTGTATGCAAAGAAAATACAAGTGACGAGTGGGATATTCCACGGTATACCACGAGAAAGGGTTGCATAACTATTTCATACCATGCCATAGAAAATACAGTGGCTAGCAAGGCCAGCATGAGCGGGAATCTCAATGCATGATGGGAAGGTTGAGTGTGATACAGTTGAATTGCATTGATCGATGGGAAGGTTCAGTGGAATACTGATGAATATACAACGGCTTTCCTGCATTCTGATTGGCTGTGATTTGATTTATGATTTATGATTTATAGTCTTCGCCAGAGACCTGGCAGGGATACTACAACAGCTTGCGCCAATTTCTGTAGGCCCGTAACTGCAAATCCCTCCCCCATAACCACATTCTAGTAGAGGTAGACCACCACACTGGGGACTACGTCCCCTACTCTTTTCGAACAGTGCGTGGGTTCTTTAACGTCCCACAGAATCAATTATGAAGAGTTGTGAGACGGGGCCTACGGTTTATCGTCCTTATCCGAGAAGACTAGAAAGTCTAACCATTTGCAGATGTCATTACAAAGGCAGCACTTTCTCCTCAATTATTTAAATTATTTAATGGCATGGTATAAATATATATATTATATGATCTTTGTGACTAGGGAGCTCCCTTGCCAGTTTACTGTTATTGTGTTTAATTGTTTATGTTGTTTGGCTGCATGTAAATAAAAGAACTGAACTGAACTGAACTGAAGAACTGCATTAACATTGTTTGTTCATACAGTAGCATTTGCACATGAAGCCATTTTGCTCTCTCTCGCATTGTCATCATCTGAGCTATTATTTAAGATTTACTAATGCTGAGTACTCTAATTAAATAAAATCTGTCTGATTTTAAGTGGCAGTGAAAACACAGGCTAAGAGGACACAACAATCCAAGACAGGTATAATAATAATAATAATAATAATAATAATAATAATAATAATAATAATAATAATAATAATAATAATAATAATAATCAGTATCTTAAAAGAGAAATTGCAAGAATGTGGAACATGAGAACTGTGCAGGTGGTACGAATTGTTGTAGGATCATTGGGAAGTGTAACAAAAAACTTGGGCAAGTGGTTGGGAAAGTTGAATGTCAAAATTAGTATTTAATTACTCCAGAAAACTACATTACTGGGAACGGCAAGGATTTTGAGAAAGGTGTTGGAGCTCTAGAGTAAGGAGAAAACTCTAAGGGACCTTTGGTCATGCATGGGCTATGACACGCTCCCTTAGGAAGCAAACCGGAAAAAGATCATCCAGTTCACAAAGCTGATAATTATTATTATTATTATTATTATTATTATTATTATTATTATTATTATTATTATTATTATTATTATTATTATTATTTATGAACTGGCTGAAATTAATTTAGCAGAATTTGCATGTTAAGGAGTTTGATCTTTCTAGCTGTCATTCCTTCACTGTGTATGTCTAGTTTGCATTATATAATAGTTGAATAGTTGAACAAAACTGTATCCGATTTGGGTATTTTTACCATTCATTTGTCTCTGTTTGAGGAAATACATGTACAAACAGGTGATTTGCTGAGGAGACCCTATCCAGAATTATTCTGTATAACGAACAGCATGTATTCCTGTCATCCCCAGAAAAAACCTTTATAACATGTGCATGATTTATGGAAGTCAATATTGAATGAGACAGACTTTCACTTAACTAATCTTTTTGTTTTCACAGATGGCTCTGGTGGAAATGTTCAGACACTGCCTCCACCATGTCCTGGGGGATGCACACCAATTGAAAAACCCTTTGTGGATTCATCAGCAACAGTTTATGTTGTATTTGGTTTGACAGCTATTGATCGTAGCAAGATTATAAGAGAGAGTGTAATTGAGAAAAAGGTAAACTATTTCTGATCTAAAAAAAAAGACAATCAATGTGTTGTTTTCTTCTCTGCTACAAAGTGGAGTGAATTCTATAAGCCATTCATAAATTTGTGAGGAAAAGCTGACCCATGTTATTTATTCCAAAGGATTATAACTTACAACATTTTCACAAAAGATCTGATAAAAACTAGTAGCAACTAATACAACTAATAACATTTATTAGTTGCTACTAGTTTTCACTGCTAGTTATTTGCATGAAAATTAATTTTTCAGTAAAAATTTCCTAATTTTGCTCTGTTAACCCTGGTCTAGTGTTTCACAAGAACTGAATCCTTTAGTGTTTCAAACATCATGTAAAGATGCTGATTTTAACAATAAAAAAAGCCAAATAAAATATAAATATAAACACAGATTAGTTCTAACAAACAGGAACTGTAAATTCAGGAGGGCTTGTCGAATTTGTGTTCCCATAACCTTGGACTACTCAAGGTTTCAAGGTTTCTTTATTTCCACACGTAAATACAAATTATTACTAATTTTTACAGACAAAAAAATGTGGAGGTTTGCAAGCAAAAACCCACAGGAACAGTGTTCACACACCTAATCTAGTATTTAATATAAGATATTATTATTATTGTTGTTTAAAATGTAATTTTAAATGGTAGGTAGATATGATAGACTACTTTGTAGAAAACGATAAATAAAGTAAAAATAAACTATAATTAGATTAATCAATAAGTTTGAGGTAGAGAGTAAACAAACGAAACAAAGCAAAACAGTGACATGGTACAACTACAGCTAAATCGGGCTTCAGATGTAAGCAGATAATCTTTAAGTTTGTTTCTAAAACTTTGGGGAGAGGAAGCATGTTTTATATGTAAAGGTATTTTGTTCCAGTTATCGGCTGCAGCAAATCTAACAGTGAATTTGCCATAATTAGTTCTTGGCCGAGGTATAAACAGATTTTGGTTCGACCTTGAACATGTATAATATCAGTGGGCCTCTCTGATGTTCTTGAAATAGGAGTCATAAGTACCAGGAAGCAAGTTATGTTGATGTTTGTATACGAGCTTGCCCATTGTAATTTAGTAATTTGGAATATATTCAGTATACCTAATCTAGCAGTAGTAAACAATTTAGTTTAGTCAGGTAGGTACTTCCCCATGAAGCAGTGCAGTAGAAAAGTGTGAATAAATTAAACTCTGATATAGACATTTTAAGATATTCAAGGTAAGATGGAAACAGACTTTGTAAATAATCCATCCCAACACCTTTAGTAACTTTCCGTTAGATGTAATTGATATGAGAATTCCACTGCAAGTCATGATCAATAAGTACCCCCCAAATATTTAGTTTAGTGGTTCCTATTTATAGTTGTACCATTGAAATCAATATTAATGCCACCATTGAGTAGATTTAAGGCAACTCTTTTTTGCCTTGATGAAAAGAATACAGAGCTTGTTTTGCACGTGCTAATCGTCAATCTGTTTGTTAACATTCATTCCCAGAGAACATGAAGTTCTTTCCTCACCACAGATATTAAGGTGTTAACGTTTTTATGGGAAACTAAAATATTCATGTCATCAGCATATATCACAATGCCTATGGGTGGTTGCTCTGGATGTCTGTTGTAATATGTGTTTTTTGTAAAAGTAACTTTAAATTACTGTGCTTTGTTTTGCCAGGGAGATGTTGTTCCAGATTATGATTTCACTGACTTGGTGACGAATAAATGGACTACATTCCTTATGTACGCATGCAAATTGTGCAAAAAACTAAGCAACAATGCAGAACTGGTTCAACCTGGTGGTGCGGACTGTTTCCCTGCATGGATCATGGATTATATTCATTCAGAGCAGTATCGTCATGACTCCTGGAACAAAGACTGTTTAGAGTTAAAGTCACCCTCATTCACCACAGGACAGTCACGTGCCAAGCTGTTGAGAATGCCATCGCAACAAAGAAGTCATGGCAACCATACTTACTGGATGAAGATGGCATTTGAATCGGTATAGTGGCTGTGCCTGTTATAGTTTACTAATCTTTTATCTTCAAGTAGTCATTTTCCCATCAAAAATCCAGTTAAATTTATGAATTCATAACTACAGATTTTGCAGTTTATGCATAATGTTTGGTTTATCACTATTTTGCACTGTATTTGCACCCAGAAAGTCATCTAGCATAGTGTTATCCCCAACCCTTCAACTGTCTGCTATGTTGAAGAGGACTTCCACTCATACTATGAAAGTGACGCAAAAGTCTAAGAGCAGTGAGTCCCAACCTTGTGTGCATTCTACTTTTCTTTGGAGGCAGCTTCCAAAGCCAAACAAAACACCAGCCTTGTGCCACTGATGTTGAACTTAGGTCTGAAAAGGCCTTTACATTATTCCTGTATGGAAATTAACTAAAGTTACAATATTATTACATACAATACTACAATATTAAGTATTTAGTTGAAGTTTTATGAAAACCAAAATCTTCTGTCTCCATAGACGTCTTTTATGGGAAAGTCATCTAAGGAGAGAGTGATAGATTTTGACAACTGGAATAAGTTTTTAAAGGATGAAGTGAGGACTTATCCAAAGGGACTTCAGACTGCATTTCAAACCTGCTCAGAATGGGTGTTAACATTCACAGAGGTCATAGCTGTCAACAGTGCCATCTATGGCATTGCCTTCTCGCTTCTTCTGTGCCTGGGATCAGTGGCTGTCTTTACCGCTAATTTCTTCCTGACTTTGATTGTTATGATCACTATTTTAGGTATGTGAGCACCTCCTGTATTAAAGTAGGCCTGTCTTATAATTTTAATCTTGAAGTAAGCCATTGCCCTTTATTAAGTTGCCAAGTTAAGCAATATTGTCTCTCATACACTGTACATGTAGGTAGTATAAGTGTGCCATGTCCTGTATAGAAAACATGTCTCCAGAAGACCTTTTCTTATGACTTTAACATTTATCTTTTTTCCTGTAGGTGTTTTAAGTGCAGTAGTTGCTATATTTTACTTGGCATCATGGCAGCTGGGAGCAGTGGAAGCAATCTCCCTTTCCATCTTAGTTGGTACATCAGTGGATTACTGTGTCCATCTTGTTGAAGGCTACATTATGGCTGGAAATTCCATACCAAATCTCAACTCCTCAAAGGTTTGTTTGAACATATTATTTTACTTATTAATTGAAGGTCTTGATGCGAAAAAGGTGTACTTGTGCATGTCTGTATTGCCTTGCTTTATGTGATCACTTGCCAGTGACAATCTTGTCTTGTAACACTATTGTATTACCTTTCTTGTGACTCTCCACAGGATTTCAGGGAATAATTTGATTGCACGCACACGGTACATTTTAACACGCCTGCACGCTGCTTGCCTGACACAGCCACCATGCATATATGCACATAAAAACAATTCATATTAAGTTGTGTTTGTTGCTTTTGTTCATATATTTTTAACACAATATGGCCTTGTTCCTTTTGACACGCTACTAGCATGCTATATTCTTAGTTTCATTTAACACGCTACTGAGACACTACTTACATGCAAAGTTCTTTACCACGATACTTTTCCACTACTTTTCCTACTTGTCCACAGCTGAAACAACAGGAGCTTTCGGAGCCATGAGTGCTTTGCATGCATTTAATACAAATGAAATCTGATCCAGAAATCAATTCCCGCAATGTGGCTACATTGATAAAGCCACCCCTTGTTTCATTATTTTGATTTCTTCTTATTAAATCATGCCAAGGTTCAGTGATAGTCCTAGAACGAAAAACAAAGTTTACTGTGCCAGCTTCAGTCTGACATTCGTAAATTCCCCAAACAAGAACAAAATGATGGAAACTGGGTGGTATTCTTTCGTAGGAAACTTAAGGTAAGTTGGACTTGGAACAACATTGCTCTGTTTAACCTTCAGGGTTCAATGCCCTTTTTAAGATCATGCTTTTACTTACTTAACATGCTAACTTAACACAATGACCATGTTATATCGTGCTACATTTACACATTAGAATCTTAACACGTTCCTTTATGTTTACAATACATTAAAGTTAATGAGGGCAAGGCCTTGCACGCAGGTATCATGTTAAAACTGAGTTCTTTTGTTTTACCATGTTAGCGTTCTGTGTGCTTGCATTCACCTTATTCCCTGAAATCCTGTGGAGGGTCACGATTTATGTGATAACTAGTGAGTGACTATCTCAATGACAGTATTGTATTACCTTACTGTATGTGATCACATTGTTGTTAGAATATGAGAAAGATAATGGTAAGTCTCGAAAGAAAAATGTTCTGAGGAATGGCCGACGTGCAGTACTACTCACTTCTAAAGTGGCCACGTTGCCAGCGTGGTTGTTCCAGTAGTGTAGTGGTTATCACGCCGACTGGGGAACGTCGGTTTGATTCCAACACGGGGCAAAAAAGTGTTTTCTTTCAATTGAGATGTGTGTCAAAAGCTGAGTGGCAAACTTTGTTTGCATGGTTTGGTAAGTAAACATCGCAGTTGTGAACACTACTTAAGCAGTAGTGAAAATAAACCCTGAAAAAAAATTTTAGGCTTGTACAGGATTCGAACCCACGACCTCTGTGATAAAAGTGCAGTGCTCTACCGAGTTAACAAGCCAACTGGGAGCTGGTAATTTTGTTGGTTTGTAGTATACCTGTGAGTGATGAATATGTGAGAGTGAATTCGTGAAACACAATACAAGTGACCTTCTCTCCTAAGCAACCTCATTTCTGATCAGTGGGTTGGAGTGGGGTAACTATATTATGAGAGTCCAATGTGCTTCTTTCTTAAGTGTTATAATTTGTTTACTTGGCAGGAAATCCGTGGTTGGAGATCATTAGCTGCAGTATCTCATATTGGCACAGCAATCGTCAGCTCAGCCATCACCACTGTAGTGGCTTCTATACCCTTATGCCTCACAACAATTCAGCTGTTTGCTAAGTTTGGTCAAATCCTGGCCATCAACACAGCTGTGTCAATTTTCTTCACTCTGACAATCTGTGTAGCTTTGTTGTGTATGATGTCACCAGCCAGGTTCCGTGCCTCTTGGAAGACATCAATCATAGCTTTTGTTATTGTGGCAGTTATTTACTCAGTGGGTGCAGGAATTTTGTATGTGATCAACTGGAAGGCTGTCACTATACCAGGTCCGGCTGGGGAGCCTTTGTTTCCAAAACCGTAAAAAAGTTACTTTGCCTATTTGCTGTTTTCAGAAAATATCCTTACTCCTCTCCTGGCTCCTGGAAGTTTCTCTGTTTATACCCCCCGCCCCCCCTTTGTGGGAATTCAGTCAGCTCATTACCTTCTTAATTTCCCTTGATCTTCTGTTGTAGGCAGGGAAGGAGGGAGGGAGGGTAGGGGTGGTTATATGTATGGATATTTTCTGGATTTCACACTTTCCATTGAGCTTGTTGATCACACTGTGTAAATACATAGTTTCTCATGTTCATTGGGTAAAAAAACATTTTCATGGTCAAAGTGTTCTTTATAAGTGTTTATTTAATGACACCTAGCAATAGAAATTGTAGCAGATATAATAACAAAATTTATTGTTGTAAATCCTATGATATTTTTGTAAAATTAGTGTCTATTTCCATGTTTTACACTTTGCTGTGTGTTTGTGACATTAACAAATGATAGAAAAATGATTGTTAGTTTCATCCTTTCAATGTTTGTATAATTTTCTTCTCTCAGTAGACCATTTCTAGAAGCATGACACATAGAGAAACAGTATTTAGGCTCCAAAATAGTTATTTCCAATTCATCCCATCATTATACATCACATGGTGTGATGTATTATCTTGTATTTCCCAACTAAGAGGCCTTCCAAAGGGTGGTCTGGTGTTGCTTTGTCACTCGTTTACAACTCTGTCTGTCACTTGTTTGGTTTGTCGCTGTCGCTAAGAAAACAAAGAGGAATGGAAAGTGAATTGTCGCTGTTGCAAGCTGTTGCGTGTTTTCTGCCAATTTCTGTCGGTTGTCAGTGTTTTGGGAGAAGATTGTCGCCTGTTTTCGGACCCACGTCGTTTGTGGCTTCTACCCCTTGGAAGGCCTCAACTAAGTCTTTACTGCTTTACCCACTCTTGTCTAGCTTGCAAAAGATGGCATATGTGCTTACAGGGTATTCTGTTTCCATGTCCTGGATCCTATTTTGGACCCTGAATATTTTTTTATTTAACAAAACAGCTGTTGTAATGCCCATTGCTGGATTATATATCATTAGGGACTCGTGCATCGCTGGACAACTTTAAAGATTGCAATTTATGAAGTATAAAAAACATCAGCCAGTGTCATGTCAAACAGCCCTTCTCAGGACTATAGGCACCCAGATAATCAAGCTTTACCAAGGAAACAGCTGGTTTAAGAAAAGTAATTTGTATATTTTAACTTTATCGATTGAGATGTCAGCCCCTTTTATTATGAAATCTGGCAACAATGAATTAAGATAATTATAACTCTTTTTAAATTTAATGTTAATGTTTTTGTTAATGGAAGGATGCAAACATAGTAATGTGTAAATAATGCTATACAAAGTAGGATAAAAGTGGGATTTCAACATGTTTTTTTCCCTCCCATTTAATTAATTTGCAAACAAGCTGCATATAAATATGTTCCTGGGCAATATTTCTTTCAGTGGTATTAGACATTTATAACCTATGTGGTACTTGTATTTTGTTATTTGGGTGGGTTTTAAAACAAACCTTCCCTCTTTATTCAGTTTTACTGCATCTGGCTCTGCCCAGGCTTCTTTAGTTTTGGTCAGTTTCCCTCTTGCCAAGAAGCATTCTTTCATATAAACTAGAACAGCAACGCCAGGGTTCATTCTTTATTTAGTCAGTTACCTTGAGTTGTATATTTTTAGATGTGCATGGTCACAAACATTCATGTTAAAAATGTGATGATGGTCAAGATTTTGTGCATCAATATGACCAGCAGTCAAACGACTGTAGCTTTTTTATGCCCTGTAAATCTTGTGTAATTTGTTCATTTAGCTGGTAAATAAAGTACAAGTGAAATAGTGTTGGGAATGTGCTTTATATTTAAGATTTATTGAAGGTATGAGCATTTCAATCCCCTTCGTCTTACTTCCCGTCCCCTTTGCTCACCCCACCAATAGTGGATTATTGCTGCAAATTTTAGCTGAAGGTCTTGTTTGTCCAGTTCATTTTAAATAGACTGGTCTGTGAGCAGTTACAGATTGGTGACGTCCACACTTGTTGTTGAAAACATATTTTCAATTTCGTTTAGTTGAGCTCAAAAACGCTTTCGTTATCTCCGTAAATAAAAGTGCGTTTTGCTATTTGCATGCTAAACATCAGCAGCCCTGAAAATTTTCTTAGCGCTGCAAGAAATTTTTTAACACGATCCCAGCACTGTTTCTTGTCATTCTTAAACACTCAGCAAGGAATTCCATTTGTATTTCGGTTCCAGTTTCGAAATCTCTACTCGTTAATTCCGTTGTGAGACGACTAATGCTGTAATGGCTGAAAATGGGAACATTTTGTTGAGCTTTCTCTGTTTGTTGAGACCGTTCATTGACCATATAAGGTAGTGCAGGTATATGAGCTGAGAGCCTGTGTCCGGCTAGCCAATGAAAATGCTGGAAATCTGATATCAGTAGTTCAGTTTTTAATAATCAGTTTTATTTTTCACTTTTATGTTTTTTAGTTGTTTTTATTAATTTTTCGTAGTTTGGATTTAACAACTAAAACATTTCCATCATGTGAAATGATCGTCCATAACAGTCATTATTAACTCCTGATATCACTAATGATTGTAAATAAAGACAGATTATATCATGGCTTTCTTAACACATGCAACTTGTTTAAATGTATGAATAAGCTAAGAAAAGATCATGTTAAAGCTAATATTAAACATCTTTATTGCACACTCTCAAAGAAAACAATTATGTAGCACAAGTCACCTTATCTAGAAACAATTGAAGGGCTGGGGGCATAAACTGCCTATGTGTAGTTTTAGGTGTTTTTTTTTTTTGCATACGTTATTTCTCGAAAACGAAAAAGAAATCGGTGAAAAAAATACGGGACAATGTTTTTGAATCAAAATGCAGTTCACATGCAAAAATTTGGTCAAATCCAAGCGAACTAGCCGAAAATTACACATAGGCAGTTTATGCCCCAAGCCCTTCAATTGTGAAGAGGGGGATGGGGATTAATAAAACATTTTGAAAAAGAAAGGGAAGGATTGGGATAAAAAGCATTTTTTGAGAAGACTGAAAGTGGAAGACATTAGAAAAAAATAACTTTAAGACTGGTGACACCAAGGAAGGGACAAGGAACTGAGAGAACAGAATTCTGAATATGGGAAACCAAATTAAAGGTCCCCCTTGTAAACCACACGTGTACGTGAGTCTGACGGTTACCCAAACAACATAAATTATCTTCTTAATAGAATGATGTTAAATATGTATCACCAGACGATAAAAATGGACGTATTTGTGTATAACTGGATGTGTCCTTCTTGGTTTTGTTTTCATGGTACATTATCTAAAACTAACAAAATGAGTTTTACCCAAATCCCAGTCCATGGCTTTGCACAACATTACACATCATATTTATGGTTCTTTACCAACTGCATGACTTGTCAAAGCTAACTGAAGTCAAGTAAACAGGAAACAGTGCTGTTGCGTACAGCCAGCACTGTAGTGGAATCTATTGCAAGGACCTGGATTCTAGATCGTTGTTTCTTCACAAGTGATATTCATAGAAACCTAAAACAGACAACTCAATCACACAGAATGTCACAAAGGACTTCACAAATATGCATGGCTGCTAGCACCGTAAGTACAGAAATGTACTTAAAAAACTGTTTTTGTGCCATCTGAAAGCACCCAGGTCATTAAATATTGTTTCTGCTTTGTTTTTTTCACTCGCCCTAATATTGAACAACATAAAAATAAATTCTTTTAAAGGCGTTGACAATAAGAACATACAGTAACAGCCCACTCAAAATTTCAAATATGCTATGGTCCATGATCGTCATCATCCTTTGGCCTGGGAAGTGTCATTTGCAGACCGTAACATGGCCTCTGCTAATTCTCTATCTTCCATTTCTGCTAGCTGCTTGTCTTGAGCCGTCTGTTCTCCCTCTGTGTCACTGAATGCCAGTCTATCACTCACTGGGACCTCAGACTCAGCTAAGAAGGGGGTTTCTGTTCCAGTTGTACCAATCCGCAGAACGTTGTTTTTGAGATCAATACAACACTAAAAGTTTAATGCAAACCAAAACTTTAAAACTTTCCATAAAACCTAAAATAGTTTTCAGTATAATCACACCTCCCTTGGGACAAGTGTAGGTGACCTCTTACAGGAGGACAGTTGGGTTTCAGTTAAGAACACACCAGAACCCTTGTTTGTGGGTGTCTACTCATGAGAGGTGTCTGCTTACAGTAGGTGTCCACAAAGGATGTTCAGAGAAAAACTAGAAAGTGTCGATTGGTCTCCGCTTAAGGATTGTGATGAGCCGAATACTGCATACAACCGCTTTCTTGATTTGTATACAGAAATATATAATGACTGCTTCCCTCTCAAGAGGGTAACTCGTAACCAAAGGCGCTTTAAAAAACCGTGGTTAATGAAAGCTCTTCTTAAATCTATCAAAAGGAAGAATAACCTTTATAAGAAATATCTTCGTGTTCCATCAATGGTCAATGCTTCGCTTTATAAAACGTACAACAACAAACTGAATCACACCTTGCGCTTGGCTAAGCGTTTGTATTATGAGAAGAACTTACTAGATGTTAAATCAAATACCCATGCCACTTGGAAAATTCTAAATGAAGTCTTAAATAGAAAAAAGTCAAAGCCTCAAGTAAATACAGTGTTTAGATCAGATGATCTAGAAATCACTGATCTGGCAGAAATCGCTAATAGGTTTTCCAGTTACTTCTCCAGTATTGGTCCTAACCTTGCAAAAGAAATTCAGTCTCCTCCGCGGTGTTCGCATAAAGACTTTCTATCCAGATCCTTCCGAGAATCAATCTTCTTTAACCCAACAATAAAACTAGATGAAATTATCACCATTGCTCAATCTTTTGCTCAATCTTTTGCCTCTGGAAAAGCCGCTGGCTATGATAGTATCCCATTGTTTATAATTAAAGAATCCATCCAGATTATTTCAGAGCCTCTGGCTCACATTATGAATTTGTCAATTGCTTATCGTATTGTTCCTGATCAAATGAAAATAGCTCGTGTAGTACCCCTGTTTAAAGCTGATGACCCATCATTGTTCACCAACTATAGGCCTATTTCAATTCTACCTAGCTTTTCCAAATTTCTTGAGAGAATCATCTACAGTTGGATACTTGATTATTTGACTAATTTACATATTCTCTGTGATAATCAGTTCGGTTTTAGGAAAAATCACTCTACCATTCTTGCTTTGATTGATTTGCACGATAAAATTTCGTCTGCTTTGGATAATGGTGAATTAGCGGTTGGCATCTTTTTAGATCTCTCTAAAGCTTTTGACACAGTTAATCATTCTATCTTATTCGATAAACTTGAACACTACGGCATACGTGGCTTGGCCTTGAAATGGATAAAGAGCTATTTTTCAAACAGACTTCAATTTGTTGAATACAACGGTCATGTTTATTCACATACCAATATTTCATGTGGTGTTCCACAAGGTTCTATTTTAGGACCTTTATGTTTTCCTTTTACATCAACGATATAAACAATGCATCTACATTATTACAATTGAAGGGCTCGGGGCATAACCATCCTATGTCGAATTTTGGGTTGTTTTTCGATTTTGCCTGGATTTGCCCGAATTGTTGCATGTAAACTGCAATTCGATTGAAAGAAGATGTAATGCAAGTTGCAAACCACTCCCATGGAAGGTTGGTTTCTTGGTGTACGTAAGAAAAAATGCATTTCTGGATTCTGGATGAATCAGTCAAAAAAATACCATACAATGTGTTTCCAGAAATGCATTTTTTCTTACGTACACCAAGAAACCAACCTTCCATGGGAGTGGTTTGCAACTTGCATTACATCTTCTTTCAATCGAATTGCAGTTTACATGCAACAATTCGGGCAAATCCAGGCAAAATCGAAAAACAACCCAAAATTCGACATAGGATGGTTATGCTCCGAGCCCTTCAATTGATCTTATTTGCTGATGATACCAACGTTTTTTGTCTCATAAGGATGCAGATTGCTTGGCTAACATTCTGAATACTGAGCTAAATAAGTTGTCAATTTGGTTCAGAGTCAATAAGCTCTCATTAAACCTAAAAAAACTAAATTTATGGTATTTAAACAATTTTCCATTTTTTACCAAGGACCTAAATTTTATAAAGTTCTCCTTAAATTCCGAGATCATCAACTCGTCCTCTCCTGTCTCCTTTAAGAAAGCACTTAAGGCGTTTATTTGTAATAACTATTAGTAGTTTTAGATACAATGTGATTAAGTAAGAACTTTATTGGCAGCTTGTAACCTATTGTAATTGTATCCGTCGTCATGTTCTTTTTTCAAAATTTCATCTTGTAAAACAATAACTGAGGAGGCCTAATTAACATAAGCTTCATAGTTTCCTTTAGGTCTCCTCACCATTGTAACTTCTATCCATTCTATCTTTTTTGTTTTCCTTATAATAATGCTATTTGTGGTTTGGCAAATAAATAAAAAAAAAAAGGTGTAATTCATGAATTATCCTTTTGTATTTCTGCAGGCTATTGAAGTATGCATATTCAACTTTTATAATAATAATACAAAATATGCTACATGTATCTAACCTGGTGTCGCTTGAGCATGTCCAAACCCAGCACTAAATCCATTGGCTGGTCTTCCATCACTGAGAAGGAAGATGGTAAAAAGTCATTCCCTATCTGGATTTGTGCCACATGAACACGCCCAACAATTTTCTGTGTGCCAACACCCTTGGCAATGCCTGCCCACCGGTGATCTAACAACCGCATAACGCTGCATCTCTCTGCACATGCTGAGCTCATAAAAGTCATCTGAGCACCTGAATCAACAAAAGCCTTTACTGGATGTCCATTAAGCTTACAATTTATGTACAGCATGATGACTTTACCAAAGGACTCTGGAGAATATTCCATGGCAATTTCCATGTTTTGATTCACATTTGACATACGGATTTCTTCGGCTATTTGTTTCTGAGCCTCAGGATCAAATGGATCAGCATTCATGGTACGAATCCGTTGCAAATCTCGATCAGCTCTTTCTTGACGCTGTCTCTGCAGCACAGAAGCAAAATTTTGTAAATCTCCACTTAGCAGTGCATCAGCAAGTTCAGGATTCCTTTCTTTGAGCAGTGACAGCTGATGAGGATCAGCTAAGAACATTTCTCTTATGTACTCAGGGCTGTCTCTGTCAACAGCTGCTTGTTGGGGTGGTGCTACAACACCTTGGTTACCTGCTGACTGTGGACGTGGTGACTGACCAGGTATCTGCACACTACCCCAGTCTAAACCACCAATTGGAGCCGCACCTGAGTAATGAAAGGATCAACACTGATTTACAAGATGTTGACCTGTCAACTGGCAATAAACTGTAGTTATAAATTTCTGATAATAAAATATTGACAATGTAAACTGCTCTTATATACAGTGGGTCATTCTTGTTCTTTGCAAGCTTTTGAACAATTTATTGGTCATCTGACAGAAAGAAAACAAGTTAGAATGTCTAAAACAAGATGTCTAAATGTGATATTTTATTAAATCACATGTGAAGTATTTAAAAACAAGCTTTTTAATGATCTTGATGGTGATCACAAAGTGATTAGAACAAATTTCTCCACTTGGTCATGCTCAATTTTTAAGAAAATATAAATTTGTATGTAACAATGTTCAAATTATTCCAAACACAATCTGTCTATGGTAAAGCACATTACTAAGGCTAGTTCCGCGGCGTTTTTTCATTTATATAACATTCATAGAATTAGAAAATATCTTTCCAGGGAAAACACGGAAACCCTGATTCATGCTTTTGTATCTAGCAGAATTGGTTATTGTAACAGTCTACTGTATGGTGTGCCTAACTGCCACCTACATAAGTTGCAGCGGGTACAAAATGTGGCTGCGCGCCTTATATTTGAAGAAAGCAAATACTGCCATGTAACGCCGTTTCTGAAATCATTGCACTGGCTGCCCATCAAATATAGAATCATCTTTAAAGTGCTTTTAATTACTTTTAAAGCTATTCATGGTCTGGCGCCCGTCTATATTAGCGAATTAATCTCAATTAGAGATGTATCATTAAGTAGATATTGCCTACGTTCAACAAACTCTTTGACGTTAAACTATCCTGCATTGAAGTCTCGCAAGACTCTCGGAGACCGGTCATTCTTCGTGGTCGCCCCCAAATTATGGAACAAGCTTCCTAGTGATATCAGGGACCTAAATTTAATTAATAAATTCAAGACGGCAATCAAGGTTTATCTTTTTAGACAAGCCTTTTTATAGTGTTAAATTTGATGCTTTTTATATATATATATATATATATCTTTTATATATTTAAATTTAAATTTACATTTGTATTTTTATATATTTGTATTAAGATCATATTGTAATGCACAATTGAAAATTTATATCAATTGATAATTGCACAATAGAAATTAATAAAATTATTATTATTATTATTATTATTATTATTATTATTATTATTATTATTATTATTATTATTATGACATTTTCTACATCTTGAAGTATTATTTTTTTTTTTTTTCATTTTTCACATTTTTACAACGTCATCATTCACTGAACTGACGTCATATTTTCCAACCTGACACTAACACGTGGAGAAAGTAATTAAGACTTGTACATCATCACAGACTGGAAATAATGTGAAACCAACTGAAAAGAGTTTATTGTCAGTAAAAGAACTTCAATACTTTTGGCAAAAGTTACAGTTTCACTTGCCCTAAAAGAGAGATCCCTAAACTTGCCGGAACTGAAATTCCATCAAATTCCACATCTTTCAGTTTGTTGTTTTAAGTTTAATTTGCCAAATGAAATGAAGTCTTAGCTTACCTGATGACCGAGGCAGTGGTTGCGTGATTTGCGTGGCAAGTTGGATCAACAAGACATCGCCATCTTTAATTCCGTAACCAGTTAAAGTCTTCTTATTATCTCGGAGTGCAACGCCATTGTGAAAAATTACGATTTGGGATGACTGCGTGCCGCACTCATATTCGAGAAGAGCTTTGAAATTCTCGAGTTCTAGCTCTTCACTGACATCAAGGTTAAATATCTGATCGCCATCTAGGGTTACTGTAACTTTCATGTTGCTGTTGAGAAGTTAAAATGGACTATAATAATGCAAATAGCTATTTAAACAAATTAATTTTGCAAGGTCGCGTGTTATAAATAAATGCGCTGTGTAATAAGCGCTGTAATAATGACAATGCTCCCTTGCAAGGAGTTATGGGAGTTTTCCCAGGCTCTTTTTCTAAATAATATGCTGTGGTAGTCTGGGTACAGGCGTTGTTTGCAAAGTAACCTGGGATGTTAGTGGGTTTATTGAAGAAGGGAGGACGAATCGTTTTTATTTCCATCATCTGATCAGTAATGAGTTCTCAAGTAGATTCCTCGTGGGATAAGTCTGGTCAAAGGTATTTTTTTACCATGTGAATTCTGATTTTGTTATTGGAAAAGTTTTACTAGGACTGGGATGAAAGCTTCAGCTTTGATCTGTTGCGACGGAGTCGGATCTTTCCTCCCTGTCAATAAGCTCGGCTTTAAGCTTGTATTTATCGCATTCTTGGATGAACTGGTGTGAGAAGTCCTAGTGTTGAGCATTTGGAAACCTAGTTTATATGTTCCCTCTAAAATCCCTTGTCTAACGGGCGTTATTTACCGTTACTTAGTAACCAAAAAGAAACAACTTTAAGCTAAATTCCCCTAGCAACGGTTGCTTGCTTATCCACGACTTCTTAAATTTATTTGTTTCGAACCACTTCCTGTTAAGTTCATGCACAGGACCATGGAAAACGACATGCTTAATTTAATTGAAGTTATCGGTTCTGTCTTTGTAGGGATGATGAGGAAACTCCAGAGAAGAGTGTTTGGCTCAATGCTCACCAAGACCCAATGGCTTCCCTCTACACCTTCTCCACTTCAATCTCATTAGCAGATCTGAATGCTGATTCAGACTATAAGCTTCTAGTGGCTGACCTTGGCACTGGGTCATTTGACATGAAACTTAAGGTCTTCAAAGGGACTAGCTTGTTCATGGAAAGTGCAATCATAGATGTACCAACTGCTCTGGTGTCATTCTACATGGACACAAATGATCCCCGCACCCCTGCTGTTGCCGTAGCATCTGGCCCTTTTATTTATGTGTACAAGAACTTGCGGCCATACTTCAAGTTTACTTTACCACCACTGGAAGTTAATGCGGTGGAGCAAGATCTTTGGAACCAAGCTAAAGAAGACAAAATTGATGTTCATGTGCTTAGAGAGATGCTGGAAAGCTTGAAGAATGAAGGAAGTGAAGGCATGCTCACAGTTCGTTCGCTGAAGTTACTTTCCCTTGAGCCAGAAGAAGTAGAAGCTTTTGCTAACATTCACAAACTTGCACCACTTAAGAGGCAAACAGTGATCACATGTATGGGAACAATGAAGAAAAGTGTGGCAGATGATGATGCTGTTAGCTGTTTGGTGATTGGCACAGAGAGTAAGGACGTTTATATCCTTGATCCTGAAGCCTTCACTGTTCTTGCTAAGATGAGCCTGCCAAGTGTTCCAGTGTTCATTTCAGTTAATGGTCTGTTTGATGTTGAGTTTCGCATTGTTGTTGCTTGCCGAGATGGTAAAGTATACACATTAAAGAGAGGCAGTAAGATGGCTAAAGCCTGCATTGAGCTTGGAGCCCAAGCAGTTGGTCTGGAGCGGACTGGAAAGAGTATCATTGTAGGTTGCATGGACGATACATTGGTGTGCTATTCAACTAAAGGCAAGAAGCTGTGGACAGTTTACCTCCCCAGCAACATCACCACCATGAGTCTCATGGATCACAAAGCCAGAGGCTTCAAAGCAGTCATGGTTGCCCTGAGCAATGGAGAGGTTAGAATTTACAAGGAGAAGTATCTTGTAAATACAATCAAAATGCCAGATGCTGTAACTGCCTTGAAGTTTGGTCGTTTTGGCAGGGAAGACAGTGCCTTGATTCTTATCACAGGAGGTGGGGGGATGTATGTGAAAATCTTAAAGAGAACAGCAAACTTTGAAGGGAAGGACATGACTCCTGGCCCACCCCCTGCACAATCCATCAAGCTCAATGTTCCTAAGAAAACAAAGCTGTTTGTGGATCAGACACTGCGTGAGCGGGACAGTGCGGGGAGCATGCACAGAATGTTCCAACATGATCTCTACCTGCTTCGTCTGATGTCTGCAAGAGCTTATGTCAGTGCACTGCAAAAGAGTTTGAATCCAATTTCTTCTTCAGCTACAGAACCACTGAAGCTATCAGCTCATGTTCAAGGCATTGGTCCAGCCTTCAAGCTGACAGTAAACCTTCAGAACATTTCATCTAGTGTACCATCAACAAATCTGCTCATCACTTTTCAGTTTGATGACTCGCTGTATGCACTGTCTAAGCCTTGTATCACTGTTCCTCTGCTTGTTCCTGGGCTGATGTATGCTTATGAAACACTCGTGGAATGCATCAGTGACAAGGGAATTTCAGACTCTATCAAAGTCTTTGTCTTGCATCAGGGTAATAGTGTTCCTGTCATCACTGCTGTCATCAACATGCCTGTTAGTGAAGCATTAGTTATTGTGTAATAGAAAAGGAATTTGCACAAAAGGTGCATTAGTGTCACTTGCATCATTTAAACTCCTTTGCTTGCAAGCAAAGTCAAGTGGCAAATTGTATTTCTAAGATGAAAAAGTCAGCTAAATAGGTTTAGATAATACTGTATTACACTGGGTGATTTAGAAACTAATCCACCAGATTGCTAAAGTGACCATTTGAAGTGGTTATTTGGAGTTGACTTGTAATCAGGTGATAATCACTTATTAATAATGTGATTATTAAGGATCAGTCTGTGATGATTGTCTTTCAACTCAAAGTTGTGTTAGTTAAAGCTGAAGAAAAAAATCATGTGTGTCTCTCCTCAGGTAATTTGTTTAACTGGACAGTCTTCTTTGAAAAGATGATACTGTATTTATTCAGCTAGAAACCTGTCCAACTATTTACTTATTGCCTAGAGCGTACAACAGTCATTAAGCTGGCATAATTTCTGATAAATCTAGATTCACTGGAATTAAATTTCACTTGTAAGTAGCACTTTTTCTTGCATATATTTGGTTTGCCTTTCAATTGAGCAACGTAGTATTTCCAGAAGTAGTGTGTAATTAGAATAAGGAGCATGTTGTGCCAGCTACTTGCATTTTTGTTTAAAAGTGATCAATCATCATTATTGTATTAGAGTCAATTGAGAATTTATTTCAATAAAGATGTGCCGTGAGAGTTGGAAACTGATACCTAAAATCAGATTATAGTAGTGTCACTACTGCATAATTTGTTGATGTACACATATATGTATTGCTGCACATGATTAAGCACTGTATTTAAAAAACAAATTGGATTATACATTGTAGAACAGTTAATAGTTTAAAAATGTTTTCTTCCAATGAAATTGTCCATGGTGCATTGATGGTACTGCCATAATTTGCATACCGCACAGCATGAAATTTTTGCGGGACTTTTATTTTGCGAATTGGCAATTTTTTTAGATTCGCGGGAACAAATTTTTGCAGCTCGAATTAACGCAAATTTCCGCTGAGAGCTATTTTTTGCAGTTCTTTTCAAGTAACAAGACATCAGCAAGGAAGAAAATGTAATATTTTCAACAAGTCAGTCGGTACAACTTAACCTTTTACCGTTTCGTTTTGTTTCCAGCAAGCTCCAATTGCTTTTTTTCAATGCAAATATCAAAATACATATTAAAATATCAAAATACAATTTTTTGCGGTTTTTAACTTTGCTGTTTTTTTTTTTTTTTTTGGAACTTATTTTTGCAGATCAAGGACTATCTGCAAAAATTAAACCCCACAAAATAAAAGTGCTACACGGTATAAAAGAAACTTGTGAAAGTTACACTTTCATCATGTAACACAATGCTTACCAGTACTTTTGATTTATGAATGATATATGAAATGAATCATATATGAACTGCGGAAATGAAATCAAATGAAGAATGATCCTCGCAGATGTGAACGCAATTTATGCAATTGCGAAAAGAAGCCTGAAAAAAAAATTCAGGACTTCAACGGGGTTTGCGATGCTCTAACCAACTGAGCTATGAAGCCACTAATGTTGGGAGCAGGTCAATTGTGGGTTCATATGTTCCCGTGAAAGAAATGAGTGTAAATGATATATGAAACGAATCATATATGAACTGCGGAAATGAAATCAAATGAAGAATGATAATCGCAAGGTCACGGGTTGAAACCCCGTTGAAGTCCTGAATTTTTTTTTCAGGCTTCTTTTCGCAATTGCATAAATTGCGTTCACAACTGCGAGGATCATTCTTCATTTGATTTCATTTCCTCAGTTCATATATGATTCATTTCATATATCATTCACACTCATTTCTTTCACGGGAACATATGAACCCACAATTGACCTGCTCCCAACGTCAGTGGCTCCATAGCTCAGTTGGTTAGAGCATCGCACCGGTAATTGCGAGGTCACGGGTTCAAACCCCGTTGAAGTCCTGAATTCTTTTTCAGGCTTCTTTTCGCGATTACATAAATTGCGTTCACAACTGCGAGGATCATTCTTCATTTGACTTTTGATTTAATTGCATATTTTTGTGTAGATTAAAAATCCAATGAGGATTTGTTACACTTAAAAAATTTATGACGAACATCTGACTGAGTGTGAATGAGTAGTGCTGCGTTATCACACATTTTGACTACTTAAACAGATGTTGTAATCATCATGTTGGGGTCATTCCAGTCATGCATCGTCAACAGATTTATAAGTCTCAGATCATTGACCTGTTTGGTCGGTAAAGGGAGATAATACCAGAACGTTTGCCTTCCGGCGCAACTTCCTTTCTCCTGGTGTGAATATAAACCTCAAAAGGTACAATAAAGGTTCATTGCGATGCCGACTTTTTAAAATTTGCGCATTGGAAATCTGTTTACGTAAAGCTTGTGGGATGTGGCTGGAGTGACAAGGATACTTCACAAATTAATGTGATCAAGTAAGCTGAAGCCACTCAAAAGGCACTAAGGCCACATGGTAGCGGGCATTACCCCTTAAATCTACCAAAGCAAAGATTGAGCCCAAGCATTAGCAGCCATGGACAGCTGTTTCGGCCTTGTTAGGCCTCATCAGCATGGCATAGCTAATGCTCAGGCTCAACTACCCACATATCAATAAAACAAGCAATGAACGTTTTTATTGCTTGTTTTATTGATATGTGGGTAGTTGAGCCTGAGCATTAGCTATGCCATGCTGATGAGGCCTAACAAGGCCGAAACAGCTGTCCATGGCTGCTAATGCTTGGGCTCAATCTTTGCTTTGGTAGATTTAAGGGGTAATGCCCGCTACCATGTGGCCTTAGTGCCTTTTGAGTGGCTTCAGCTTACTTGATCACATTAATTTGTGAAGTATCCTCGGAAATCTGTTTAGTTTGTCATCTTGCTTTGTTGTTGTTGTTGTTGTTCGTTTGTTTGTTTGTTTGGCTTTTTGTTTTTGCCCCATAAATTTAGCTCCCACCCATTTTTATCTGGATGGTGAGACTCCGAGAGCCTGGAAAGGAGTGGTGCTCGGTTACCAGGCATTCTTTTCAACATGGCGACCGGAGGAGCATCTGCTCAAACAACTACAGAAGAAGATGCTACGGAACTACAATTTCCCAAAGGTTTGAATTGATCTTTTGCGCCTAAAAACTTTAACGAGAAAGCCGACGGTGTTTTAACGCTCGCTAGTTGTTGATCAGACTGACATTCGTCAGCAAGATTTTCCGGCGATTATTTCTTGTCATGAAAGTCATAAGCTTATGTGAAAATTGAAAGTTAAGATTCATGGAGAGGAAGTAGCTTATATGTATTTTTATCATTTTTTTAGAGTTTGAAAGTGCAGAAACTCTGTTAAACTCAGAGGTGTATATGTTGCTGGAACACAGAAAAACACAGAATGAAGGAGCAGAAGAGGAACAAGAACTTTCAGAAGTTTTCATTAAAACTCTGAATTACACACAGAAATTTAGCAGATATAAAAATAGAGAAACCATTGCTCAAGTCAGAAGGTAAAGGAGCTACGAAATACACTTGACGTTAGTTATGAGAGAATCAATACTGCCTCCTGCAGTTTGATGTCAAACTAATAGACCTTTCCACAGATTCTGACGCCATTTTGACTGGGGAGCAAACACGGCTAAAATTACAGTAAATGTATGGGATTTAGGCCGACTTTGAGCCACTGTAATGCTGCTACAAAGAGGCGGATTTCTAACATTTGCCACTACTTTAAATAATTTCATTTGATATCATTCATCCAACAGAAAAGAAGGTATGACATCCGTAAATTCAAATTATAAATCTTCACGTGTGGCAATTTGCATAATATTGATTAGAAGAGTTTGTATGAAATCTTAAAAATTCATTTATGGTGTTGTAGCCTGAATCTGTTCCTTATACTTCATGAAAATAATCGCAGTAGAAAAGTCTTTTAAAAGACATTTTCATTATGGAAATCTGCCTCTTTGTGTTACAGCGGTTCAAAGTTGGCCAAAATCCCATACATTTACTGTAATTTTAGCCATGTTTGCCCCCCAGTCAAAATGGCATCAGATACTGCAGAAAGGTCTTTTGAAACATAATCTTTGATGCATTTTCTCTCCATTTTGCTGAGCTACATGTAGTCAAAATTTAGCTTGGAAACTCGCCAGCTTTTGTTACAGGGTACATGTACATAAAATTTATTTGCTCTGAGTTTGTTTGCAGAGCTGTCATAATAATAATAATAATAATAATAATAATAATAATAATAATAATAATAATAATTTTTAATTGTAAGGACTTTGGTCGTTGCATTGATTGGCTATGGCTGGCTGCCCGATCATTGTATAGGATATCTGGGCATCCAGAAGTTTTCACTGCCACAATAATCAACTTTATTTTTCAAGGATGGCTCTAAGCAATTTAATCTGTAAGTTTATGCATGTTCTTGATGGGACCTTCATTTTAACAGAAAACCCTCGGGAAGATAGTCCAGGGTTCTTGGTTATACAAATTGGCATGATTTCTAAATTTACTGGGTATCTTGTGCTTTCAATCCCATTTTTAAACCTGTATGCTCTTCATTCTGAAAGCTATAAAGCCACTGTTACATCCCCTCACTCATGAAAAGTTGTTTTATTGATTTGAATCTCTTGCTTTAGTTTGCTTGGAAAGAAGAAACTGCATAAGTTTGAACTGGCCTGTTTGGCCAACTTATGTCCTGAAACAGCTGAGGAAGCAAAAGCTTTGATTCCAAGGTGAGTTTCATCAGCATAGAGGGATATCCTGTACCAAGAGGAGCATTAAAATGATGGAGTGTATGCATCTATTGATATTAAATCCCAGGCAAAGACCTTGTGTAGATGTAGAAATTTGACATTGTTTAAAGACTTAATGATTTAAATAAATGAAATAAAGTGAAATACAATGATACAACTTGAAATTAATTTATACAACTGTATGTTGCAGTTAAAAATTAAATTCAGGTAAGAATGTTTCAACCTAGCCCTAGTTATGAATAATTAGAACTAGGATACTGTACAAAGGAGATTGAGATTTAACCTTGGTCAAAATTTTTTTACCTGAATTTAATTTTTACCTGCAACATGTATATTACATCCAAAAAGAGTAAACCATTTAACATAACAGTATGGAATAAATAATAGAGGGAGTCAAATGATGTCAAATTTCCAGCTGTTTTGAGTGTTTCCTTTGATGCATTTCCTTTCAAGTGTGAGCTGCAAACAGCCCAAGGATGAAAAAGTAGATCAAAAACTCCTCATCTGCCTTGGCTGGTTCTGTCTTTTCTACTGCTCTTTTCGCCTTGATATGTGCATTAATTTTTCACAAAATACTTAAGTGAACTTAAAGGTGAATTCAAATACAAAAAAAACATCTTTTTGGAAATAACAAATTGTTCATGAGAAGTACTAGCAAAGTTCATCATACTAAGATTTGTTGCCCTATCATTTTTTTTTACAGTTTGGAGGGCAGATTTGATGATGACGACCTTCAACAGTTTCTTGACGATATCCAAACACATAGGAGCTTTCAGTACTAGACTCAGACTTGTGTTCTTGAGCAAGCTATTTATGCAGATTTACTTGGACAAACCCTTTGTCCTTGATGCAAGTTTCAGATTGTCTGCTATGTTGATACCAAAATCAGACAAGTCAGATCAGATATAAAACCCCTAGTCCTTGGTTGAGTCTCCAGACTCAGTTGTCTCAAACTGAAGGCAGGGCTGAAGTAGACTTGACTCACTCACCCCAAAATTTCTGTACTATATTTTTCAGTGTAATGCAAGAGTCTTGCTATAATTATAATATCCTATTAGAGGTGTATATTTTTCTTAGAAAGCTTTCATGTTGTAGATTAAAAATAAAAATCAATATTCCATAGCTATGAGAAAATTCTCTCTTTTGCTACAGTAGTGGGATATACTAAACTAATTTCAATTACATCATGGTGGTGTTAAGCTTTCTTTTCAATTGTCCAGCATGTCATCTTTCTCACGGGCATATCACACAATTACCGTCATTATTAATCATATTATTACCCTGAACCTATGACCTCCATAACACCAGTAGAATGCTCTAACTACTGAGCTACTGGAACCCCTGGTGAGCAAGGTCGTTCATCTAGGTTCTTGGACATTGTGTCCCAACAACAACAACAATCTTTATTATTTTCACCTTTTTCTTCTATTAGTGTTACATTTTTAAAAGAAAATTTTAGAGCTATAAATGTGGTAAAGAAAAGCTAAACTATTACACTTTAAGGTGTCTAGTGGCTAAATAAATAAGGAAAGGTAATTAAACAAATTGTAGCGGCTACAACAGCAACAGATACACACATTTAAAAACTAATACAAATAATAAGCACAGATATAGGCAGTAACTGGCATAATTTTACTTACTGGATTGATTTTTAAGAAGAAATTCTTTTGATTTGCCAGGAAAGGTAAAAGTGTTAAGATTTTTCAAGCTAGTCAGAAGATACAGATTGTTTTCCAATGTTGGTTCTTGGGCACAGCTCATAAAAGTTTTTGTTAGTGGATTATCTCATATTATAACTATGAATACTGAAAATAGTTTTCAAAGATGTTTGGTAGTGCTTTGCTATGGCAATGATGTACAAAGTTAAGTGCTTGCAACTTAAAAATAGAAGTAACTGATAGGATATCTAATAGGTTCATAAGGGAAAAGCACTTTCAATGTTCTTTCCAGGAGTGGTGGCAAAAAATATTGTTCTTATTACTGTCTTGTTTTTTTTTGTACTTTTCTTAATTTGATACTGGTCTGCAGGCTCGACAAGAGGTTGTAGGTTCGGTTCCTGGCTGGGATTCTTCTTCTTTTCAGTTGTCCTTTTGCCTGTTGCCAAGCAATAAGTATATCATTTTTCTCAAGGGGATATCACACTATTACCACCATTATTAATCACACCATGGACTTCATTGACCATTTTTCATAACATTTTCATGTTACTTTAGTTTTGTGACAAGAAAAAGTTCAATGAACACTAAATTAGTTTTGAACTGTAATTAAAAACACGAGCTTAGGAACCAGGTAATGTAGGGAGGTACTGAAATAGCCGAGTTTGAAAAACAGTGATAGCCTGGGATTGAGTGATTGTGCAAGGAAATCTGAGATTGTTTGGGGAATGCAAACAAACAAACACTGAAAAATGTAACCTGTATATCTGTTACAAAAACTTGCACCACTTTTTCAACCAATGAGAAACCAAGACCAATAGTGATTTCCTTGTACATTTTTCCACACAGTTGGTGCCGGCTATGTCAGTACGATGCCTGGTTCCTAAGCTCTTGTTTTCTTCACATGTCTGATATTATTTTTACTCTGAGGGAGCCCAATGTCTATAAGCCTCGTGGTTTCCTTTTGGGCTTCCTCGTTTTTTTATCGTTATTTGTATTTTGTGGTAAAATAAATAAACATCCATCCTAAACATCCATCCTAATTCTGATTGGTTTGTTGCATTGTTTACATCTGTTGTGATGGACGCAGTGATTAATATTGGTTATCAACTGCAAATCTCTTCAGGCTCAGCCTGCGAAAGTGATGAGAGGTGGCTGTGTTCGCAGCCTACTTTAGGCTGCGATGTATGTAAAATCAATACGCACTTCATTAGAAGCTAAGAGGAAATATCTTTATTATTGACAAGTCAAGTCCTTGTTTTGTGATCACATGATCCTTTTTATCTTATGTTCCTCCAGTCCACCTCAGCAAACATCCTGGGAACGTTCTTGAGTGCTTGAGGAGGACTGGGTATGGGTATTTGCCATCCCTCGTTCAAGGCGTTGTTAGCTGACATAATTGCCCCCTCAGAGTACCCCCGGTAGGGATGATAGGCGCTGCCAACAACGTAGATGGGCTCCCCTGGGAAAGGTCTCTTGGCCCAGTTGGTGACTTGTTTCATAGACACCCGGCTGCCAGGCCTCTGCAAGTACCTGCAACATACAAAATGTAGCAGTTCACTATGGACAATTAGTAACTTCAGCTGGATTTAGTTAGCAGTTAGATGATCTTTCTACATTTAGAACAACAAGTAATCAAATTTGAACTTGAATATTACAGACCGGCAGACTGAGTCCCTACTCGCTTCGTTTTCAGTAACATAATAAGTTATGTGGTGAAGAAAAAACTCAAAATGAAAGTTACCAGCCAAGCAAAACCTGCAAATGCAATGCCTTAACCAGAGATTGATAGGAACCAATGTCTTATTTACGTTGAATTTTTCCATTCACCTTGGCGCAATTTAGTGTAAGGAGAAGTTCAAGGCAAATTGAAGTGTTTCCGGCAAGCGCAGGGTTGTTTTCCTTTCCCTTTGAACGTGCTAGCTTAGATGATATGATAATGATTTTAATGATTTTGGACCGTGTTGTTCTGAGTTGTCACGTGAGCATGCCTGGCTAGCATGGGTGTTTTCAGAGACACCCGGCCATTACATAAAATATTGAATTTGCGCTATGGATATTCAGCCCACCCTTACGAATTATTTTCGGTACTCAAATTAAAAAAAAGAAACAACAACAACAACTCCAAAGGTTAAATTACCAAGCTCCCTCATCCCAGTATTGATACACTGTGCTAACAGGCTTTGGAATTGTCCTGTTAAACTTGTATTCCAAGGCTCGGTGAATCTCTTGATCCATAGTGGTTTTTGGTAACTTAAGGATCTCGCCCCATTTCTCACCACACTCCCCATCCTTGTACGAAACGTGTAGGACTGCTTCGCCTCTTGGACCACGCCCACTGCAAAAACAAGCCAATAAATAAAAAGCGCCGGTAAGTTGAGCCGAAACTCCGAGCAAGAGAGAACACGTTTATTCAGCGTAGACTAGTAGCAAATGCAAATCAAACGAAGCTAGCAAAGCGGTAACAAAGGTAGCCAGCTAATTATGCGCGAACCTTGAGACAATGTGGCTAACTAAACAACAGCGTGCACACGGAGCGAAACAATGAAGCTAACTAAACGACAGCGTGCACAATGCGCCAAGCTAAGCGAGCTAATGGCGGGAACTAAACAACAATGCGAACTATGGTGAAGAGTAAGGATGATGTTGATGATTAAGATAGTAATGGAGTGAAATAGAAACTACCAGCAACTATTACACCTTTGTATTTTTATTGCACTATTACGCCTTATATTATTACCTTTGTATTGTTTTGTGTGCATTTTACTATTACGCTATATTACATGTTGTCTAGTACAAATTGTTTCACGGGTCAAGTAAAACCACTCTAGTGAATCTCTTGATGTAAAAGTGACCAACCTATGCGGTACCGTCCACCCAAGACAGTCACTGTTGGATAGAAATCTTTCCATGGGGTACAGCCGCTCCTTTTCAGTCGTATACTCCTCCCACCACGCCATAGAGTATACAGCCGCTCCCTTGAATGCCGGCCGCTCTAAGATAGACTGAAAAGCTTTCTCGCGATGTATCCTCCCCGCTACACTACCACTGACACCCTTGAAAGAGCCAGGAGGAGCGGCTATGACTAGTTTTGCTGATTTAACTTCATGCTTTGCGGTCTTGAGAACAAACGTATCTCCCTGCTTCTCTATTGAAATAATCTTGAAATCCTCCCCAGCGAAAATCTTTGCCCCGAGGTTTTTAGCTGATAAAGCCAGGGCGTCGATAAACGCTGACATTCCTTTTAAGGGACGTAACTCTTTTCCTGTGAGTGCGTTCAGCTGATTATAGTACTCCACAACACCTTCCGGGCTTCCCTGGAGGTCGCCGTCGTACCCGGCGACGTCGAAATAATATCTTGATCCCTCAGGCGTGAGAAAATGGCGCTGGAATGTTTCAAAGGTCGCGAAGTTTTCTATCTGGCTGAGGTGTTCTGCCCTGAAAAGGTAATCAAGCATCTGAGGGCAGCTCATATCCCTAAACACGCCTCTAGTTAAAGTTGGAAAGCACTGGTGTTTGATTTTCTTTTCGTCTCGTGAGACTCTCCCCCTGGTTTCTGTTTTAGGGTTCGGATAAAAATTCCAGTCTGCGTGAGGAATGTTCAACCTTGAAAGGATGTCCCTGAAAAGTAAAACGCAAATTCATGATTAGCTCACCGATTTATAATGCTTTGCACTATTCTAAAGGTTTTTGTCTTTCCGGCCAGGAAAATTCTCTTTTGCCCCTCAAACCAAAAAACAAATGTAAAGTAGAAACTCCTTAAATACCGAGATCGTCAACTCGTCCTCCCCTGTCTCCTTTTAAAAAAAACACTTCAGTAAGGCATTTATTTGTAATAATAATAATAATAATAATAATCATAATAATAAGTAATAGTAATTGGACCGAGTGGAGTACAATTCAGGGAGTAATCGCGCGAGTAATTTCAAAATCAGCCGAGCGCGAAGCGCGAGGCTGATTTGAAAATACGAGCGCGATTACTCCCTGAATTGTACGACACGAGGTCCAATTACTAATTAATCGTATCTATAACAAATTTCGAGGTCCAATTACTAATTAATCGTATCTATAACAAATTTCGGAATTAAAAATTTCTTTTGGGAAGGTCTTTTGAGCGAAAACGTCTTTAGCGCTTTCCATATGTTTTGAAAACTGCAGGAAACGTTTGCAAAGGAAGCCATTAAAGCGCGCGTAATTGACGTGAAAATCACGTGGGTATCCAATTAAAGGTGTCCAATTACAAAAAGTTCAAATTGGATACCTGTAATTGGACACCCACGTGATCGCGCGCCGATTACGTGATAAATAGGCGCGCGGAGAACCAATCACGATCGAGAATTTTGTTATAGATACGATTATAATAATAATCTTTATTTGCTTTTGTCAATGTATACATTTTTTTTCTGTTACAATCAAGAAACCTACGAAGTGAGTGAATTAAGAAATACAACATGATAGAAATGCATATAACATCAAATGGAAACTCGGAAAAAAAAATCCGAGTTCCAGATGGGATTTGAACCCACGACCCTCCGCGATCTAGACGGACGCTCTATGGTGAGCAAGGGTTGTAAAAAATCCATGTTCATATCCAGAGAAGAGAATCCATACTCCGTTGATTGATCTTGTTTCAGTCGTATTTAATTAAATATGAAATGAAATATAACATTGCTCCAAAGTTAAACCAAACGAAAGGGAAATAAAACTTCAAAAACAAAAGAGACGAAGCGACAAAGTGAGATAAAATCCAAAAACAAAAACTCCTCAAAAAAAAAAACAACAACAACAACACACGACAAAGGTGTCTTCGTCAACTCAAGTTCATATTGAAACTCAAACCTGATTGGTTGAGAGAAAACACGCGCTTCGCGCGTACAAAACAAACATACCAAGGGGGAGGGGAAGAGAAAATTTGTGTTTCGAAATATTACAAATTAGAAGAAAAATATAACAAGGGTGAAATGTGGGCTTTTGACTGGAACCGCATCACGCGGTCACACAGCCAAATGATGACGAGCACATATGACTCATAACTGCATCACGCAGTCACATTAAGGCATATCATGGCGCATATGACGTATAACTGCATCACGCAGTCACATTAAGGCATGTCGAAGATGCAACCAACCAAACCTCCAAAGTGAGTGAATTAAGAAATACAACATGATAGAAATGCATATAACATCAAATGGAAACTCGGAAAAAAAAATCCGAGTTCGAGATGGGATTTGAACCCACGACCCTCCGCTAGTCATCATTTGGCAGTGTGACCGAGTGATGCGGTTCCAGTCAAAAGCCCACATTTCACCCTTGCTCACCATAGAGTCTCCAGTAGCTCAGTGGTTAGAGCGTCCGTATAGATCGCGGAGGGTCGTGGGTTCAAATCCTATCTGGAACTCGGATTTTTTTCCGAGTTTCCATTTGATGTTATATGCATTTCTATCATGTTGTACAATCAAGAAAATTTACAAATTATATTAATCTAAACTAAATGAAAACAACGGGCAAGCTAGGAAGCTAAATAAACCAGTAGGTTTTCTTGTTAGCTCCCTGAACAATTTAGGTTCTAACTGGCAGGTAAAATAAAATAAAATAAAAATAAAATAAAAAGAAATGCAAGGATGAACTTATTTACATGAATTATGTTGCTTCATCCGTAAAACGAAACTTTATTTTATTTGTTGTTCAGAGAGTAGATAAGTATTAGTAGTGGGTGGGTACTTGTCCCCTACTTACACTGGGTAGGACAAAGCCATCTATTTTTAGTTAAAAACACTAGCGCTAATATCTAGTCCAGAAAAAAAATGCAATGGTGACTGATAATAAATACAAATAAACGTTTCAGATTTCGGATGTTTAAATATTCGACGACACCCTCGCAGTCATACCCTGTCTAGGACAGGTTCAGACCTGATTGGGACAGAATCGATTGAAATTATATGCCCTGTTCAGGGCAGAGGGTCCCAAAACCACACCCTATCCAGGGGCACGTCTCCGTATAGGCCATGTTGGGGTTTCCGTAACGAGGACTTTGGTGGGTCTCCACCACCGATTCCCTCGTAACTGGTCCTTTTTCATGGCAGAGACGCAACCTGATTTAGCTGATAATCACGTAACAGAAGCGTTATATTCTGGACTCGGCATAAATACATATCAAGAACAGTCAGAATTAACTCGGGTTATGTCGTATTAAAACTGTCTCATTTGTCCTATCCGGGCTGTGCTTTCTTTGGTATTTTGCGTGTCGGAAGTAAAGCGGGGAAATTTGACTAAATTTAACCTGAAGATTTTCACCTCATGTTGTGATGAGCCATGTCAATTCTCCAGGCTCCTAAACCTGGAGACAAGATGAAACAAATGTTATAATTACTGTTAAGACCGTGTTTGCGAAATTAAGATTGAGTAAACCGGCGGATTGTTTTCAGTTGACTGAACCCGTTAGGATCAAATCACTTGCGGCTGACACAGAACCCTCAGACTGCTAACATTCACTGTTTCAAGCCCCAAGGACGACAAGGCACACTGCGGTGACTAAGTGACACTAATTGAGGTAAGTTTCCATTTTTGACATTATCAACTGAATTGGTTACCTAAAGAGTTTCAAAAGGGCCAAAACCTACGGAAATTCGAATTTAGTCCCTACCGACGCAGCAACATAAAATCTGTAGAGTTACATTTTAACTTCTAAGATAGATGTGACTGCCAACATTTTGAGTTTATAAGAACATTTCTGTGTTTCCAAAGATTAGTTTCTGTGGATGACCCGTGGAACTGTCCTGTGGTAAATAGGACCTGTTTGTGGCTTACCTGTGATCAAGAGGTCCCAAGAAGACTTACGGTGGTGGTACACAGGAGGGATGCGAACCGGGACATTAATATTAATGATATGGTAAGGGTCCCCTAGTAAAACACATGAATTCAACTTTATACAGCTATTATTTCACTAACCTACTGTTGTATTTGGCACCTGCGGAAAAACATGATCATAAATTCTTCCACCAAGACGTTTATCTCTTTCGAACAC
>JAEMWC010000647.1:315000-322500 GCA_016490735.1 Pachyseris speciosa
ACTAAGATTGTTGTTTCGTTTAACTAAGAAACTTAGTCATCGTAAGGTGTACACTAATTAAAATTTAAACATGTTTGCATTTATACGTCTCCCTGAATGGTACTACTTGTGGTCTATTCAATAATTTTAGCCTGAAACCTACGGCTTATGATGACATTAAAGAATTTTTACTAAAACAATTACTGTGCGAAAAAGTAACAAGGTAATACCAAAGTGGTGTATATGGCGAGCCGGCAGTGCAGCCAGCCCCTTGCAATATTGAGCGTTTTAGCTCGTTTAGGATTACCCCTGATAATTTTCCTGCTAACAAAAAGGGCCGCCTCCGTTTTCCTCAGAAGCTTGGACCAGGCTAAATATGTATACCTTCTCAGGCTGAAATCGTCGATATAATGCTGAGATAGACTGAACAACAATCTCTTTCCACTGACCGACGTACCACACAATCCACAGGTCTTTTGACAAGCTTTTTGCAAGTTGGCGCAATGCCTCTTACAGTGCTTATAGAATTGTTCACCGTTATGGTCTTTGCATTCTAAAAAAAAAAACAAACAAGAAGCTGACTTCAAAATTAATAATGACAATAGAAATGACAACGAGAAGAACTATGAATAGTGGTGGGGGGGGGGGGTATTAACATCCCTCCCACTCCCCATGAAAAGCTACAAATGCAAAAACATTTCACTACTCAAATCCTTTTCGGGGTGCTTGCAAGCTCGCGCAGCTTTTTGTTGTAATACTGTGGCACCTCATATTTCTTTCGCAACAGGGACGCATGTGTCCAGGGGGCTGTCCTAACCTTCCACCTTCTAATTTACCTTCAGTTAATATATTGGACCTTTCCCACACAAGCATATATATACATATAAGGGTGATAGGACTGAGATCCGCGCAGCGGGAGTCCGATTTGTTTATCACGAGTATGATTACAGACCGAGTTGGACGACACTAAAATATTACCAATTAATCATAAAAATTAAAATTTTGGAGAATAAAGAAGTTATAAAAGGGAGGGAAATTTTGCATAAAAAGACTGACAAAGGAAGCATAAATTGTTTAATGTCGCCCTGAAATTGACTACAACCAAAATGTATGGTGATTGAAACCAAGGCTGTGATTGGTTGATTTAAACTACAACTTTGTATGTGATTGGTTGATTTAAAATACTACTTTGAATGTGATTATTGAACTGTCCGATAACAAACTGTCCGATAACAACTTGGCACCTGAATTAGGGGAAAATAGGAGTTTTTTAAACCAATCACAATCGAGGAAATTGTAATTTTTATGATTAAGGCTATGTCTACGCTATGCCGGATAGCATTTTATGCCGTTGTGAAAAATACTACGGCGTGGTGTGAACGGCAGTGGCCCAAAACCGCCTCTATCTTTCCACTAGAATCCAAATTTTGCTCCTCGTTGTTGATTTCCGTTTCGGTTCGATTCTCTGTTCACACTACTCCAGAAAGTGTCACGAAAACCTATCCGATATGTGACGGTTCACTTTCAAGACCGCAGCGGCCCAGCATCGCTCCGACGCAAAAATCGTGTCGAAATCATCGTTTTGAATGTGAACAAAAGCCCTATCCGGTATGGTTTTCGTGCCGGCACAAGAGCTATCCGGTATAGTGTAGACATAGCCTAACATACGTATGCAGGAGCTCCACGTTTTAAAAATATGAAGCTGGGAACCCTCTCCGGGCAGATAAGACACATTAGCATTTTTAAATTAAAAGGCCAGTTTATACAACATCTTCAATAGTGGTTAATCAAGAAAACATGCTACACTCCCTCAAATTCAAACTGAACATGATTATCACTGTGCCTCAGAAGCTTACACTCTGGTGAAAAGATCTAAATAAGGTTTTAAACTTGACCAAATGGATGTCCAGCAGATAACCGAGTGATTCAGAGTTCGCCTCTTATTAGATACAGACTTAAGCCCCTCGACCTAAAACTAATCCCCCTCAAATAGATGTCCTTCAAATCAAAATCCAAAAACGGGCCTTAAAAAGTATTAGTCTTAAATCTAGACGCCTCAAACCTGCAAGAAGTATTTTTTTCGTACCGTGGATGAGGCATACGCTCTTCGTCCATGTTGGACACATGAGAGATTTTGTTCAGAGTAGTTGCGGACAGCGATGTATCTCACTCACGTGCCTTTAAACCAAGTGGAATTTAATTTGAAAAAGATAACAATATATGCTCTTTTTACCTCTTGAGAATGCAAATCCGATGAAACTTAGAATAAGGACGAGATACACTGGCACCATTTTCGGGCAGTTTTCAGTCAAGTGATTACTCACAGCTTACATCTAACAGCTTCTTTAGTTATGGTTGAGGCGTCTGTACACGTATACGTATTCGCCACTTTCACATCTCCCATAATACACCTTGTTTGCTCCCCAAAATTTTGCAAAACCATTGTTTTCAATTTCACCTGGGACTCACAATGGTCCCAAGAGAAATTGAAACAATGCTTATGCAAAATTTTGGGGGACAAACAAGGTGTATTATGGGAGATGTGAAAGTGGCGAATAACAGCTGAGTAAGAGTAAACCTTCAGTTGGTAAATACTGCTGGCCTGGTTGTTTGACTTGCACTACCAGCATATGGATATCTGTAACACATTCCTTATGGCTTGCATATTCACCATGGAGGGGACTCAAATATTCAAGGTCTTTGTTTTCTCACTGGCGGATGTATTTGACAGACAAATCCATTGACGGTTTCGCCTACACACCAATTGTACAATAGTAAAAATTATTATTTATGATTTATCTTTTTTCAGTAGAGAACGAGAAACTTAGTTTACAAGAAAGGATGATTAGTACTATAAACTATTTTGCCAAGTAAGTCACGGAACTGAGTACCGTTTGTGGAAACTTTGAAACCTCTGTAGAATGATTGTGGACCAACTTATGTAAATAAAAAACACATCTTGCTTATAAAGAAGCTCAGTGTCTTGTGCCCAAAACGATGGAAAAGTGTAAAACACCCACAGATACCGCTTAAAGTTGGAACAAAGAAGGATCGAAAAGCTGGGGGTAGAAAAGCCTTAATGACGGCAAAAATGGTTTGTCGGGTTTGGTGGGCAAACGCGGCTAAAATGGGATTTTGGGCGACTTTGAACCGCTGTAACTCCACCACGGAGGCACGATTTTGATGGCGAAAAATGGCTTTTGAAAGACATTGGTACTGAGGTTATCCCCTTGAGGTATAAAGAACAGATTCAGGCTAAAACGACCGTAAACGAATTTTTAAGATTTCATACAAACACGTCTAATCAAAATTATGCAAATTACCGCAAAATTAAAAGCCACATGAGAAAATTTATAATTCCAATTTATGGAAGTCGTACCTTCTTTAATGGCCTATTTTTCTGTTGGATAGATGATATCAATAACATTAGCCTGATACTCAAGCTACAATAACATTATTAAAAATAGTGGAAAATGTTGGAAATCCGCCCTTAGTAGCGGAGTTACTGTAATTCAAAGTCGGCCAAAATCCCATACATTCACTGTAATTTTAGCCGTGTTTGCCCCCAACCAAAATGGCGTCAGAAACCGTGGAAAGGTCTATTGTGCTATTGTGCCCGAAGGTAAATTGTTTCTCACAGTTTCTTTGAGAGCCAAGATTCAGAAGTCCAGTCCAGTATACAAAGAATTTTTATTTAAATAATTAAAAATTCCACAAAACAGTCGTGATGCGTTGGTGGTATAGTGGTGAGCATAGCTGCCTTCCAAGCAGTTGACCCGGGTTCGATTCCCGGCCAACGCAAAAGAAATTTTTTTTTTCATTGTCGATAAATGTAGTTCAAGCCGGAAAGAAAAAAATTAAAATGGGTTAAATAACCAGACACGAAAATTTGGTTTATCAACGGAGTTGATAATGTAAATTGACCACCGTACAGGGATTCGATTAGCTGACGTTTCGAGCGTTAGCCCTTCGTCGGAGCGAATCGAGGAATTGTGGGTTGTGTATGGTTTATATACAGAAAATGGAGCTACGCTATTGGTGGTAACATGGTAACGTGAAAAACAGGAATAAATTAATTGAATGAAAAGCGCTCGTTGATACCGTGGGGATTAAGAGTGCCAATTTGAAAGATCAGTTTTTGCTCGAGATTTTTACGGCTTTCCGTGGTACCTTGATGTAGGGAAAGGCCGGAGATTGACATGTGTTGTTTGGAATGGTTAGGGAGATTAAAATGCCGAGCGACAGGTTTGGATGCGTCTTTGTCATCTTTCTCAACATCACGAAGATGTTCTCGGAATCGGTCACCTAGTCGTCTTCCTGTTTCGCCGATGTATAACTTTTTGCATAATGTGCAGGTTATGCAATAGATAACATTTGCGGAGGTACACGTGAAACGATCAGTGATCTTAACAGATCGCTTAGGGCCCGATATTTTGTCAGCGTTTTGAATGAAAGGACAAGTTTTGCATCGCGAGCGCGCGCATTTAAAAGTGCCAGGTTGTTCAGTTGTTTTGAATGCGCTTTTAACTAGAAAGTTACCTACATTTTTGTCGCGTTTGAATGAAATCAGCGGTGGTTCCGAAAAGATTCTAGCAGTTTCTGGATCATTTTGCAGTATCTTAAAGTTGTTAAGAATGATGGCTTTAACTGGGTTATTATGCGGGTGAAATGTGAGGGTGAATGGAATTCTGTCATTCTTTTCCTTTTGTGACGTCTGTAGTGCTGACTGTTGATCAATCTGCTGAGCGCGGTGATGGCCCGATTGAACTACAGAATCAGGATAGCCACGTTTCTCGAAAAAATGGCACATTTCCTCTGATTTGTTGGAAAAATCAGAGTCATCACTACATAGACGTCGAAGTCTGAGAAATTGAGAATAGGGAATGGCGTTTTTGACATGAGATGGATGTGAAGATGAATACAACAAATAACTGTGAGAATCGGTGGGTTTGTAGTGCACACTGGTACATAAACCGTTGCCGCTGATAAAAACTTTGATATCGAGAAAGGCCAGGGAAGTTTCCGAAATTTCCCAGGTATATTTTAGAGCCGGATGAAAGGAATTAACGGCGGTTATAAATTGGTTGATTTCCTCCTTGCTAGACGAAATTGCGCCGATACAGTCGTCAATGTAGCGACCGTGACATGTTGACATGTTGTGACATGTTGTGACACTAAATTTTCCAACCTTTCTTCGGAAGAGTGGGCGGCGCTCAAAAATCTTAGCAAGCGGAAAGATGTAATTGTCAAATCGGCCGACAAAGGCGGCGCGGTAGTTGTTTGGCGGTCCGACCTTTACAAAGAAGAAGCTTTGCGGCAACTTTCTGACACCTCCTTTTATGCTAAAGTCGAGAAGGATCTCACTTCCACCAACCAAAAAATTGTCAAAGACACGATTCAGGACCTAATAGTCAAACAAGATTTGCCGGCTTCCGCTACTAATCTCATCATCACTACTCCGAGAACCTCGTGTATTTACTTTTTACCCAAAATCCACAAACCTAACAACCCGGGTCGACCTATCGTTTCTGCCTGTAGAAACTAATTGATAATATTTTTGTGAATAATCCTGATCACGTCTGTGCTAGTGGCAATATAGTTTCAGATATTAGTGATCACTTTTCGCAATTTTGTATTTTAAACTCTGCTGCAGAACGACCTAAAGCTAGAGCTCGAAAAGTCCGCGATTTTTCCAACTTTTCGCGGGATTCCTTTATCTCGGATCTTTCGCAAGTGGATTGGTGCGAGATCTTCATTAGAGGTGGTGAAGATATCAATCATGTATTTTCCATGTTTTATACGAAATTCAACAAGCTTTTGAACAAGTATGCTCCGATGAAAACATTATCTAAAAGGAAAGCAAAGCAGCTTTCGAAACCTTGGATTACTAAGGTAATCAGGGCATCAATTAAAATAAAAAATCAACTTTATATGAGTGGAGACCAAAGCAAGTATAAACACTATCGAAATGCAATATCCAATTTAATTCGTGTAAGTAAGAAAAAGTATTTTTACGAATATTTTAATCACAACGTTTCTAATATGAGAAAGACATGGGAAGGGATAAATTATTTACTAAACCGCAAAAAGAAAAATAATATAACAGTTCATAACCTAAAACAGCGAGGGAGTAATACTACCACCAATGATAAATTTGCGATCTCAAACATTCTAAACAAACACTTTACGAGCGTCGGACCGAATCTAGCAAACAAACTTTTAAATTCAGACAAACATTTTACTGATTTTCTTGATAAAAGTAACTCACCGGCCTCGTCATTTTTCTTTCAACCAATAATGCCTAACGAAATCAAGTTAGAGATACTCTCAATGCCAAATAACAAATCACACGGGTTTTACTCCTGTCCAACGCACATACTGAAGTGTGCAAGTGATATTATTAAGGATATTTTAGCCGATATTTTTAATAAGTCTGTTGAACTCGGGATATACCCATCTAAATTAAAAATGGCAAAAGTTATACCAGTCTTTAAAAATGATGATGATACAGATCCTAATAACTATCGACCAATTTCATTATTATCATGCTTTAATCGAATTTTTGAAAAGTTAATGTATAAAAGGATGAAAAAATTTATAGAAAAAGAAAACATCTTGTGCACATCGCAGTATGGCTTCAGACAGGGACACTCAACAGAACATGCTATTTTGGATATTGTTAACGAAATACAGTCAAATATGGATAAAGGTCTTATCTCCTGTGGCGTTTTCATAGACCTCCAAAAGGCTTTTGATACCGTTGACCATACTATCTTACTTCAAAAACTGGATTTTTATGGATTTAGAGGTATAATAATTAATTGGTTCTCTTCTTATTTGGGAGAAAGGACGCAAGTTACAGCTGTTGACTCTCTAACTTCTGATATATCAAATATTGTGTGTGGAGTTCCCCAGGGTTCCGTATTAGGTCCTCTGTTGTTCCTTTTATATGTTAATGATATCTACTCTTCGTCACTAAAATTTAAATTCTATCTTTTTGCTGACGATACTAACATACTATTTTCCCATAAAAATCTTAAATGCTTAGAGAAAATAATGAATGATGAACTCAGTAAGGTATGTAAATGGTTAATATCTAACAAATTAAGTCTTAATATAAAAAAATCAAATTTCATTATCTTCCGTCCCTATCAGAAGAAACTCGCCTACACACCTAAAATTAATATTTTTGATAACCAAACAAACAAGTTCGTGCCATTAGAATGCAAAGATTACGTTAAGTACTTAGGTGTTCTAATTGACTATAGACTTTCTTGGAACAATCAAATTGATGCGATTCTATTAAAAATCAGTAAAACAATTGGATTATTATCAAAATTGCGGCATTCTGTACCTTCCCGCACACTCATTTCTATATATCACTCTTTAGTTGCACCCTATCTTCGCTATGGCTTGATTGCGTGGGGCCAAGCTAGCAAGTCCCAGTTAAACAAACTTCTCGTTCTTCAAAACCGTGCCCTTAGATTCATATACTTCGCTAACTTTCGAGATCATGCAATT
>JAEMWC010000647.1:325000-327500 GCA_016490735.1 Pachyseris speciosa
TTCAATTAATTTATTCCTGTTTTTCACGTTACCATGTTACCACCAATAGCGTAGCTCCATTTTCTGTATATAAACCATACACAACCCACAATTCCTCGATTCGCTCCGACGAAGGGCTAACGCTCGAAACGTCAGCTAATCGAATCCCTGTACGGTGGTCAATTTACATTATCAACTCCGTTGATAAACCAAATTTTCGTGTCTCACTTCCCCACCGACGCAGCACCACAGTTTCTTTAGAAACTAATCCCCTCTATAAATAACCAGACACCGAGGTGAAATTCATCCCTGTGTCACAGCGGATTTGGACCCCCCGGTCAATTTGGACCACCTTTCGCGGATCTGGATCCCCCTGAAAACAAGCGTTCTATTGAGTAAGGTAATAAAATTCCTTTGCAAATTGTTTTTGGAGTTGTTAAAGAAAAACAAATAAAAATATTAAGGCTTTTTTTTCTTTTCAAATAATCTTTAATACTTAGTGTAAAACTGAAGAACCTACAAGGCTAGTTTGTATCTATAAATTCTTAACAATAACTCACATCATATACTTTCTACTATATAATTGAATTAAAGCGAGTTTTAAAAAGCTATATTTACATGACCAAATGAGAAAATGGTAATTTGTTGTTATTTTTGATTATAAATAAGTTAACGACAACGAATTTTTAAGACTTGCATTCTTGAAAAACTCTGTTACATTACATTTTGAAAACTTGAAGTCTTAGACTACACTTCTTTCAGTTCCGAAGAAAAAAAAATCCTGTGAAGTCGACGTGCAGTCAAGTAAACTTTTCAACCTAGTAGCACCTCCTTTGTTAAAGTGCCGCCCCTTCAAACTATACAAATTCAGTATCCTGGAAAAATAATAACGCGAATGAAAGAAAACAAGATTTTAAAATTGCGTCTTCTTTATGAGTGGCCGCAGCGCGTGCTTTAAACAACTTTTACAGTTCTCTGTGCTTAGACCTTATGCACATGTCATCGGCTTCCCCGTGGGGTCAACCCCCGGGCCTACCAGGGAGATATGTGGGGGAATACAAGGAGATGGATGGGATTCTTTGCCCGAGGGTAGGGGAAAACCTTGACATTGTTTTACGATCAAAGATTAGGGGTGGAGGAATTCACAAGTTTGAAAAGGATGTCACGGGGATTTTCAGCCGAGAGACACCTCACCCAGGGGACTTTGTCTTGAGAGATTCCCCGACCCCCTGGGGAAATTCCTCAAGTTTGCTTGACTGATTTTACAATCCCCCCTGGTTAGCCCAGGGGTCGATCCAACGGGGAAGCCGATTACATGTGCATTAGAACTTAGAATAAGTACTCCCATGAGCTAGAGATTCCTCTAATACTGGGAGGGACTGGTCAACGGTTTAGAGCCTGCGGAGGTGAAGGGGCACCTTTAGTCAGGGGCACCCAACGAGCCAAATCAACCAAGAGCTGTAGAAAGGCATTCTTAAGTACCTTATGGTGTTTGAAGTCGGTTTTAAGTGATGTTTTCATAAGCTAGAAGGAGTTCATCTGTTCGGATTCCCTAGCTGAAATTTTAATTGCCCGTAAATGTTAGGGAACAAAATCTTCCTTTGAGAAAATGCAAGCTGAAATGAACTTTCCACGAACTTTCTTGGGGACTATTTTCTTTCCGAAAATGCTAGTTGACGTTTTTGGCTGCCAAAAACAGCGATTACGACCTTTCCGAAAACCTTAGGGGCTATGCTATGATTTCCCAATTGCGAATCTTTTAGGCCACGTTTTACTTACGAAAATCAGAGTGCACTCTTTAATCGACGCCGAAAACCCAAGGCGAAAACAGGTATCTACCGAAACTTGTCGGTGCCCCTGTTTAGTGATCTAATGGTAGGCAAAGCAGACTGCTTAAAACAACTTAATGTGTCGCTTGACACGACTCCATAAGGGAGCAGATTCCATAGACGAATGGTTCTTGGGAAAAAAGGGTAGTTAAAAGATAAAACATTAGCATGTAACTGTTGGTAACAGAGCTGGTGGTGTCGAGTAGTTCTAAGTTTGCGGTAAGAGCTTATTGATTCGGGAATGTTGCAATTTACTAGGTTATTGTGAAACTTGGAAAAAAGCACTGATTGGTTAAGAAGACGCCTCTTTAATAGTCTACGAAAACAGTCATGGCGGCACAAACCGAACGAGTCCGTACTGGCCTCGTGCCCAGTCCTAATGGTACAATACTACACTTCCCCCTTGCTTACAGATAATGAAATGGGGTGAAATGATAATGCAACAATACTAAGCGAAAAAAACATGTAGTGACTAAAGTTCATCCTGGGTTATCAATCTATGTCCCTTTTCGGCGCTACAGCTGAAAGTCCTGGTACTTTTCCTTTAAATATGCCCCTGTGTCTTTTCGGTGCCTCTCACTCCTCCTTAGTCCCTCTTGGCCAACTTGTGGCGCTTGCGGTCTGTTCGGCTTGACAATCTCTACCTGAATGGACTCGCCCATCCCGGCTGTAGTTTCATCACTCTGCTCTAC
>JAEMWC010000647.1:335000-367500 GCA_016490735.1 Pachyseris speciosa
AACGTGGGCATCAAAGGATTTGGCTGGATTGTTTAATTTATTCTTCTTGGGTCTCGGCGAAATTAAAGTGCGGTTATTCCACCGATTCCAAGTTTGCAGGGCATCTTCTTCGATGCTTTACATTTGATGAGACATTCAAGCTTACCGGTTTGTTTTGACATTACTTTTTCTTCGTGTCACAAGTACATAAAATGGTGCAATGCACTTTTGCAGTTTTACAGGAGCAATCATTGGTTTTTGAGGTAGTTTTTCAAGAACAAGTATTGTTGCAGTTGAAAGGATCGGCCTAAAAACCAAAAGAAAACAAAGTAAGTCACTGTCATCAAAATGTGTTTGCCTCAAACGATCCAAAGAGAGAATGACAGCAGTATTCACGTCAGACAACATACAACGCGAACAAACAGGCTAATCTCACCACACTAGACTCACTTTCGACGCCAGCAACGTCAATTTCCATGATTTTGAGAAAAAAAAAAACAGGCACGTAAATTCTTCTCTCCGCATTGTATCAACATGTTGTCGGCAATGGTGGGCGTCCGGGCAAGCAAGATTGTGATGAGCTGTATGCGAATTAGTGCCAGCCGGTCCCTATTGAGCATGTGCCACAGCTGACATAGTCCCTTTAAGCTTATTAACGTTAGACAGGCGTAAACAATATTAAGCTTAATGTGTTTGTTAAGTAAAGTTAAGCTTTTCATTTCATTTGATTTTTGTGGCTACTGTTGTTATGCAACGTAGCCTCTATGTTATGACCTCCGTGTGTTAAGTTAAGTTAAGTAATTCGGCAAGTGTTCGGAGATCAGGGTGGGCAGTCATCAGGTGGAATCGCTCAGCTCAAAGCACACGTTTGTGTTTGCCTTTCGTCCAGCAATACAGCAGGGTTGTAGCTTGCTGTTCGTTCGCGAGAATTCTTTCCACAGGACAAAATAAGAGTAGCATAAAGAATACAGATTGAAAGAATCTTGTTCGGTTGGTGAGATGTTAAGCTTAATAGACAACAGATGAGTGTTGTACTACATGAGCGAAGATTCCAATAAAATCTCCAATCAGATAGCGCTGGGTATTTCTGTCTTTGACATTCATATGTGGGCTGGGTCGATGGGTGAGACGTTAAAACTTCTATTAGCACACGTAAACAAAGTGTTCTCAAATTCCAGCAAATAAGCCTGAAAATCGGCGAGATGAAATTGGATGATAAACTGCAATAAAGCGACTGGATGAACTGCGAGCGAATGCCAAAAATTTGCATAACACGAAAACAACACTCTCATTTATTTGCATATGGTGATGCAGTGCACAGTTTGTTCAAAATTACTTTGCTCGAAGCTGTGAAGTACAGCAGCTGACAACGAAGACGGAATAAATGAGGGGTCGGTACAAAACGTGGACCCCTCTTCTGGACCCCCTTCTGGACCCCCATCTGGACCCCTTCTGGACCCCCTTCTGGACCCCCTTCTGGACCCCTCGATTTTTCGGTTGAAAAATAATAAAATGATATTTAACAGTCTTCGCTTTGGATTTCAACTTCGGCCGGTTCGTTGATAGTTACAGACAGTATTACAGTAATCGCGAACATTACCACAGCCAGTTGCCATTTTCACCCCAAGAAAGACTTGCTTTGAATTTTGCTGAATTTGCATTGCTGACTTTTGTTGTTGTTACCAAATACTTTAGAATTTTCTCGCAAAGGTTAGATAAACGTTAAATATGCAAATTACTGTTCAGCTTTCAACTGGCTTCGGAGAATGTGAAAATTATTATCGGTGGCAGATTTATGTCACGTGCTAGGCAACCAGAGTGATCATATTTCATTCCATCATGTTTGATGCCACAACATTCAGCGGATTTGACGGCTCTACGATATTTCAGAGCAAGCTTTCGACTATATTTTGCCAGCGTGGAAGAAAACATTGCTCACCTTTTTGCTGCAGTGATAACATTAACTAGCAGTGCTTATTCTAATCCAAAGATAAAAAAAGAATAGTTTTTGAGCTCGGTTCACATTCTTCGAAACCCAGTTGAAGGCCGAACAACACATTGCATACTCAATGTTTATCTAATCTCCTTTGTGAGAAAATTCTAAAGTAATTTGTAACAAGAAAAATAAGCGAAATTCAAAACAAGTCTTTCTCAGGATAAAAATGGCAACTGGCTGTGGTAGTGTTCGCGATTACTGTAATACTGTCTGTAACTATCAACGAACCGGCCGAAGTTGAAATCCAAAGCGAAGACTGTTAAATATCATTTTATTATTTTTCAACAGAAAAATCGAGGGGTCCAGAAGGGGGTCCAGAAGGGGGTCCAGAAGGGGTCCAGATGGGGGTCCAGAAGGGGGTCCAGAAGGGGGGTCCATGTTTTGTACCGACCCATAAATGAGCTATATTTTTATAATCTTTTGACCATGAAAATCGTCAGAGGCGCATTTCACAGGAGATGATTCATATCTTTCTTTCTCCCCGTGTTGCGCTTGATTGAACATATCACTTCACGACTATTTGATACCTTTCGGCCAGCATTGGATGCGTGAAAAGACATTTGGATGCTTCTTTTTGTAAGTGAATGAAAGCGAAAATGTTTTCACTGCAACCACGTAGAGCCAATGAGTATAAGAGTATTCCTTCTACGGGTGTCTGGATCATTCTCACAATACGCTATTCTTATTAGATAAAATAGTTTTCCCAGCACACGAAACACAACAAGCCCGTCTTTTCGTACTAGACCAATGTGATCAACCTAAAAGTGATCAAAAGCTTTCTAAAATCAGATTTTTGACATCACCAAAATTGGCTATTCCAACCGAAAGTGGCACTTTTTAGGACTCAGCAGCGAGTTTAGTTAATAAGTTACCTGATAGGTTAAGGCAAGAACCTGACTACAACAAGTTTGTTAGGCTAGCGAAGAAGTTCATGTTCTCCAAAGGAGGAAGCATATGACTGACTTTTACTATTATTATTACTACAATTATTATGATTATAACTACGCTTCCTCTATTGTACATATTTTTTATCGAACCCTTTTTAATTATTTTCCTTGCTGTACTTCGAATTTTTTATGAATATTATGTGACTTTCCTTTTAGTCTTCTGTTCTTTTTCTTAATCTATTGTGTATATAATTTTTAATTCAAAATATTGTAGTAGTTAGGGCATTAGTAGGCGAAGAGCCACCTTGTGGAAGTTCTACTAATAAAATCGTTATTATTATTATAAATAAACTTTTTAGCTAGAACGGATGACAGTTATTTTGAAACCGATGACTTTACTCACACCGGCAAAAAAATTGTATTTTGCGAGTAGATTTTAACTCAGGATAACTCCATCCACTCGATCGGGCGAGAATTTTCTCTGTACGGATGGTCGGTATTTAACGGATAGGTATACTGTTATTTATTTTATTTTTGGAAATTTGGCTTCAAAAATAGGGTGCACATTATATACGGTTGCGCATTGTATACACGGGTAAATTTCGAAAAAAAAAATCTCTGATCAGATAATGCAATACGCGCCAGGTTGTAAACAGCTTGCCTTGCGTGACTTGAGTGACGCAGCTTAAACAGCAAACAACTGACAAACGTTTCGTATCCCTTCTCGTGAAAATGAAAAAGCTTCAGCAGTAGCCACATGCAGTCATTGACTGTCTATTTTTTTTTTATTTGCCTTTTTTTCTAATATATTAACAGTTTATAAAAGTACAATATGTGGCAAGGTGAACTTTAGAAATCACCAGGCTTTAACTGAAAATAACCACTACTCGGTTGTAGTTTTGGAACTTGAATTATATAAGGTAGGGCTGTAGACTAGCGGCAAATCGATCCTGTTGTTATTCAGCATGTTAGCAACAGTAGTTAATATTATTGTGATACAAGTAAATTTTTGGAAAGCCACTCCTCCAAAGTATGTCCCTGCAGATGCTGTAGTGTGTCGCCCTATGATGCCATTTTCTTGTTTCCGAAAGCACAATGAGTATCTTTTACCTTTGTCTACTAAAAGATTTGAGGTGACCGATTTTCATTGTTGTGATGGGAGTTGGCAGAGGTCTGTGGAGAGGGGAAGGGTAGGGTGGACATTTTTCAGATTTGTCTAAATTTCCCATATAACAACCTCAGTAAAATTATTTCTGCGAAAGTTTTCCATAACGTTTTTACAACACTGATTCTCCACTGTAGCTGTTTGATACAAATACATGTTCAATATACAATATCTCTTTCCTTTCAACACAATTATTATATTCTTTCATTTTTAGTAATTATTATATTGCAAGACTATGAAAGATAACTAGAATGCAATCACTGTACAATCACTTACGCAAAGATCTGTTAATTGATTTCTAGAGAGTTACGTTAACTGCCAAACTGGATTTAAATTTAAATAACCTTGAAAACTTTGATACCATACAAGTACTTCAAACCTGCTTGTTGACTTTTTGCTTCTTCAGAGATTTGTGCATTTAATTGAGCTAATCATGGCACAACAAATATGTGAAGGAGAAGCAAAGCCTCGTAAACTCATCAACATTATCCAGGAAAAAATGGAAAAGAATGAACACTTCTTCTCATTGGAATTCTATCCGCCAAAAACATTCAATGGAGCAACAAATCTGATGGCCATTGTTGGTAGATTGAATGAGCACTGCACCCCCCTTTTCTGTGATGTTACATGGAAGCCATCTCAAGATCCCATGTCAGACAAATGTCAGCCAGAGCCTAGCACTTTATTAGTTTCTGCTGCTGCAATAGATTTATATGCACAAAATATCATGATCCACATTCCTTCAGGAAACACCACCAAGAGTCAAGTTGTGGAGCATCTTACACGTGCTAAAAATCTTGGGATTGGAAGTGTGCTGGCAGTCAGGGGAGGTATAATTTCTGAAATTATACAATATCTGTGAATGGTGGGCCATTTTCAAAACAACCTTTTATGAAGTATTGAGGGGGCTGGATCCTCAATAAAAGTAGCCTGTCAAATCAAAACAAAGCAAACCCTAACCCTTAAGCCCTAAAAATAACAAAACTGTCATATTTGAGGTTATCTATGATGATTGTCAAGCTCTGAATAGAGGGCCATGCCCACTCTAGTAAAGGAGGTAAAGGGTAGGGAGGAACCTGGACTAAAAATAATGGTAAAAATTATGGTCCTTTTGCGCTTTTTTCATGCATAGTAAAGTAGATATTTTGTACTTTAGAGGTTTCTGTCTAAGTAAGTTGTATAATTTGTGATATTAATATGGTGTTAGTCTATGAAGAAACTTTGGAGCTGCATCAGTGGGGAAGAGTGGAAATGAATTTAGTTTCATCAGCAGATCAGAGTGGATAAAGTAAATCACCATAAAGAGATTCAAGTCCTGAGTACTGACATATTGAGCATTAAATTAGCCCTTCATGACAGTGATTCCAAACATCAGTACTAGAATATCTTTACACTGACCAGTGTACTTTATTAACTCAGTTGATAAAACCAAATTCATAATGTCATATGCCTAAAACACCCTTTTGTGCTTCAAATTTTACCAAACTAGCATTTTCAACTGCTTTCATACTTCTATTAATAAGAATGTTAATGATGATGACGATTGTGGATTAATTGAAATCCCTACCCTTGCAGCATGTCTCTCTCTCATCAGTTGGATGATGATTGTCAACAGTTGATTTAAGTTGACTGAATGAATATCACCAAAAGCTTCAAATGCTTTTGTGCCAAGAATTGAACTCATTTCTGACAAACTAACTTGGGACTAAATTACTATGAACAGTGTTTAAAGTGAGGAAAAAATGGTCAGTGTCATGTGCTCTTGAGAAAACACATATTTTGGTCATTTTATGTTATTGTTTTGCTGAGGATGGCAAAGAAATGTACCAAAATATAAAATGCACAGGCAGCTCAAGGCATTGTTTTTGATAATTAAACCAGTATCATTTTGTGGCATTCTTAGTGCTGTTGCCATCTATGTTATTAACATTCCTGTTATTGTTTGGTGGTGTTCTCACTGGTTTTGCCGTCATCATTGTTAAAGTTCCCTATTATTGTGATGCCCTTATCCTTTGCTAGTAATTAAAGAGTGAATTGCAAATGGAAATAACAGTTTTTAGGTTTCAAACACACATTTTTGTTTAATTTTCATCTTTAGGTTGGGATGCTTTGTCATTAGGTTTTCTCTAAAATTTGCAATTTGGAATGACCCTATCCCTTTTATATATATGGCTTCTTTAAATCTCATTTGAAACCAGCATCTATTCTAGTTGTTTAATATTTCACTCAAAGTTCTTTTGAGCAACTATTATTTTTGTTTGTTTGTGGTTTTATAGATGGAGGCTTCAAAGAAGACAGTGGATCAAAAGCAGATGGGTTTGAGTACACTGTGGACCTGGTGAAATTCATCAGAAGAGAATTCGGAGATCATTTTACTGTTGGGGTGGTTGGTAAGTAAATCAAAGAGTTTTTAGCTTATGTAGATAACTTGCACAAGAATCACCTGAAATGACCATATCAGCTTAATGAAATAATCCAAACTTCCACAGAGTCGTATACATAACATACCAGAAAAAACTGCTTCAAAATTCATTAATAATTCATTAAGGGAATACAAAACAAATTAATGTTTAATGAGTGTCTATATCTGATACAGACATCACTAAATTTTACATCCAATTTTCTAGTGTACTTGTAAGAATGGTTAGATGTACAGTAAAGCTTTTTAAGCTGTTCAATAAATTTACAATTTGTGTTTTACCAAGACATAAAACACTCAGCTGCACCTTGTGTTTTAAACTTGATAAAACATAGCTGCTCATTAAGAAATTAAACATTCCAGGGAACGTGACATAAGTGCACATCAGAATTCAAACTAACTGTAGAAACTATTCGTCTCCATTTTCACATTTTGTGCAGTTACCTTTCTTGAGCTTTGACATGCGTGCAACACATTCATTATGCTGATTCACTGAAATAATGTGTACTTCCAGGATATGTATATCCATACCCTTTCGGGATGTCGGGAATACCGAGAGTGAGGAATTTCCAGAGGGTTGAGGTTCCAAAACAGGAAGCCCTCCTATGTGCAGGGCTATCGATATCTTTTTAAGGTTAGCCGATGAAAGAGCCCCAGGCAAGCTGTCTATCTGGTGGATTTATTTTGTTTCCCTAATTAGAAAACCGTCGGTTTTGTCGTTCATTAAGGATATACAGGACAAACTTTTGGCAGAATAGGACTGGGGCTTCCCAGGTGGCACCGTCACGAGGTCAATTTCAAGCCGAGCTGCAGATATTAAAAAGTAGTCTAAATGGCTTCCTTTTGCCTTATTAATTTTTGCTTCCAAGGTAGCAGCGGACTCCCGAACTGAGTTTTGTGAGATGCCGGTTCTTTTTCAAGCCTAAAACACCTCATGCTCAAAGTCTAGCCAAGTGTCCAATTAGCCATTCACTATCCCTTAGTTCACCACTGACTTTGTGTTTACTTGTATGCAGGGTATTTAACTTCATTTGATGTTCAGAGTTATGAAGAAGACCTGAGACATCTCAAAGACCAAGTTGATGCCGGGGCTGACCTAATAATCACGCAGATGTTCTTTGAAGTGAAAACGTTTCTCAAGTTTGTAGAGGATTGCCAGAGATATGGAGTTAATGTGCCAATTATTCCTGCCATTTTCCCAATCCAGGTAGGATCTCTCTTAGTTTTTTTTTTTTTCATCAAGGATCTCTCTTAGTTTTCATCTATCCGCTAATTCAAGGTGTATAGTAGAAATTGTTAGAGGTAACCTGTTCTCGTTTTGCGAGCGCGGTCTTTTATAATACTTACCGGTAATAATTACTTAATTATCCTCTCCCCGTTGGGGCTTTTCAGGGATAATGATACAAATGCCAACTATGTGAGAAACAAATAATTCAAATAAACTCAACATGATAAGAATCCCAACTGGCCGGAGGCAAACCAGTTGGTCATTTACAAAGATGACCGAGGAATTGAACCAGGGAAGAACAACACCAGCTAGCGGCCAGGGCCCAGTTGCTCGAAGCATGGTTAGCGCTAACCATCGGTTAAGATGTATTAAAACCTATAGGTTGTCATGGTATTTAACCCGGGTTAGCGCTAACCATGTTTCGAGCAACTCAGTGTAGAGCGGGATGTGAACCCTAGGCAACCGCATTGAAATCCAGCGCCCTAACCGCTCGGCCACCTTGCCACCTGACCAATTTTTTCTTTAAAAAGGCGATTGTTTTTTGCTTTGCAGTCTTAAAACGTGGAGGCTCCACTGGGTTATCCCAATCCACTGTCAGGTTTTCATTTTCCGTGCAAGCTCAAGCTCGAGCATCAAAGCGGACGTAGGAGAACACAGAATCACTGAGAAATACAATAAAAAACGTGTGAATGTATAGAAATCACATCTAAGAGTTCGGGTTAAAATGCGAGTACTTTTCCCCTTTGTGTAGATTGCAAGCAGTGTTGGAGCGAGCGGCGAACCGCAAAGCCGCGAAGACCCGCGAGATTCGCGATGGGAAGGTTACTCCCTCTTCCCAATCCCTCCCGGTCTCTTCTGTAACTTGCACAGTGCAAGCGGTCTAAGGAAAAAAGTACGACTGCTGGCTGTCCATCCTTTCTGTTGCTTGTAAAGGAAACCCTAGAATGCACAAAGAATATAGACTGCAAAACAGCCGTACTTTTGCGTTGGTCGAATGCGAGGTCTCATCAAGTGATAGGTCTGGAGCTTAGTCTGGAGCAAGGGTGAAAACGTTGAGTGCGACTGGGGAGAGACGCTCACACGCTCTGCGGGCATGTCAGGCTCGTGCCTTCACAAAACGAAAATAAAAACCGACTGTTTTGCAGTCTACCTAGAATACGTATAGGAGCACCCAATGACAAGTTTCGGTAGATATCTGTTCGGTGGAGGGTAATTCGCCTTGGGGTTTCGGCGTCGATTAAAGAGTACACTCGGATTTTCGTAACTAAAACGTGGCCTAAAAGATTCGCAATTTGGAAATCATAACCCCTGAGGTTTTCGGAAAGCTCATAATTGCTATTTTTCTGCAGTCAAAAAAGTCAGCTAGCATTTTCGGAAAGAAAATAGTTCCCTAGAAAGCTCGTGGAAGGTTCATTTCAGCTTGCATTTTCTCAAAGGAAGATTTTGTTCCCTAACATTTTCGGGCAATTAAAATTTCAGCTAGGGAGTCCGAACAGAAGAACTTCTTCTAGCTTATGAAAACATCACTTTAAACAGACTTCAAACACCATCAAGGTACTTAAAAATGGCTTTCTACAGCTTTTGGTTGATTTGGCTCGTTGGCTGCCCCTGTACGTACACCTCACTTACCCCTTGACTGAGTTCCCTTTCTGCAACTCTCTGTTGTGACTTGTGTTATTGTGTTACATTTAAGTCTTACTATTTTACAGAACTTCAATTCCCTCCGCCAGTTAAAGCGATCATCTCGTGTCGACATTCCGCAATGGCTGTTAGACTCTCTTAATTCAATAAAGGACAATAGTACAGCGGTCATGAATTACGGTATCAGCTACGCTACTGAGATGTGCAAACAGTTACTTGAAAGCGGACACGTTCACGGATTACACTTCTACACTCTAAACCGTGAGACTTCTGTCTCTGACATTCTGAAAAACCTGGGCATGTGTCATGCGGGCGATGAACAAGATTCAGGCATGCGCAAATTCCCTTGGATGCCAGGCCCCGCTCTGGCAAGGCGTGGTCAGATGGAAGATGTACGCCCGATCTTTTGGACGTCAAGACCTCGCAGTTATATGATACGTACTTCCAACTGGGACGAGTTCCCTAATGGAAGATGGGGTGATTCTAGTGCCGCCTCATTTGGAGAATTAAAGGATTATCATTTAGTGCTCTTGGGTACACATAAGGGTAAAGAGGAATTGCTTAACATGTGGGGACGACAGCTGAACAGTGTGGAAGACGTGTTTGAGATCTTTGTGTGCTATTTGACAGGGAAGGAGAACAGACATGGATTTAAGGTTTGGTTTTTGTAAAAATGATTTGTCTCTTTCCCTTCTCTAGAAAAACTCTTTGAATTCGTTGTATTCAGTTGATTATAAACCGTTAAGCGTCGTATTTAAGGGTGCACAAAGTTGCAGAGATATAAACGTCAATGTGTTTGTTCACTGGGAGTTAACAGTGTTGTGTTTCGAAAGAGAAATTTCCGCGTTATAAAAGCTCAAAAGTCTGTACGCGAAGGTTAGATTGTATCTTCTTGTGTTTTGGTTCAGCTCACTGCTCGCACAAAAGTGCATTAGTTGACATTTCGAAGCAGTTTAATTTTACTGCGATTTTGTAAAGGGCTATTCATTATATTAACGGGCTGTGCTGTCCTTAAATCTGACCGTGTTTCCTTCTCTTATCAGGTGAAAGAACTTCCGTGGAATCAGGACGAACTGGCATCAGAAACATTGCCTTTTGTTGACAAACTTACTCACGTGAACAAGCATGGCATTCTTACAATCAATAGCCAACCTAATGTGAATGGGGTGCCCTCAACAGACCCAGTGGCGGGATGGGGAAGGACTGGAGGCTACATCTTTCAGAAGGTGACAGAAGTGTCTTAATCCTGCAGAACAGCCACTAGTGTGGGGGTATTTTGAGCGTGCGAAGCGGGAGCGAGCGGATTTTCTCCATTCTTCTGGGTCCTAGCGTGATACGCGCGGTGAATGTATACTGACTCCAGTTTACCAACAAAGCGATAGGAGAGCCTACTCGCAGGCTAGTTTGTCTTCTGGAATTCCCTTCTCAACCTTTATTCAATACACTGAACTATCAGACGTGTCTGGGAATGTAATAACAATAATAATAGTAATAATAGTAATAATAATAATAATAATAATAATAATAATAATAATAATAAATAAGAAGTTTACAAGACTGAATGGCTCGGCTTCCAAAAAATGTGTCAAAAAAGTAATAATAATAATAATAATAATAATGATAAATAATAATAATATTATTATTGTTATTATTACCATTTAATATTTATCTCTTTAATATTAATTGTGTAGGCCTATTTGGAGTTTTTCACAAGCGAGGAAATAGCAATGTGTCTTTATGAAGTCCTACAAGATTTCCCATTGGTCAACTATCATATGGTGAACGTCTCGGTAAGGTGCAGACAAAAAAATTTGCGATAATTAGCAGAGTTTGAACAGGTGGACAAACCAAAGGAGGGGACGGATGGTGTCAAGTGCCAAGAAGCACGGGAAGCAATTGAGGATTGGGTTTGGTTTAAACTCTCATTGGTTGAGAAAGTGGCACAAGGGTTGCTTACAGATATACCTCTCACAGAGCGTAGCAAGGCCAAACGAAAAGAAAATACTTTTGACACTTACTGAAATCATTCTAAAGTATTAAAACGCATTTGCAAGGAAACTGATTATGGAGGGTAACGCCAGGAAAGGACTGCAGCATTTTCATTTGTCACAGTTGCGCTTTTACCCCAGCTGTCACGCACTATTTGTTGTTGTCACAGTCGGACAGTGCAACGCCAACTTAACAACAATAACAACAACAACAACTTTATTACACGTTCTTTACAATAAAACCAATAGTTTATCCCGAAAATAGCTACAGCGCTAATCGGGGCGGGACAAAACGACCAAAGCTAAGAGAAATAACAAAAAGGTAACAAAAAGATGGACTAAAACTAAACTGAAAAACAGGAAGATGTGCTAAAAAGAGTTCTAACTCTGCAAGAAAAGTGAGAAAATATATAAGTGAATCAGAGTTAAATATATAAATAGAGCTATTTAATTAATCCAACTTTTTTAATAATCGCTGGTATTTCAGTGTAGTTGTCTTCTTTTCCCAAAATATCAAAAAGCAATTGACGGAGGACCTTTTTAAAAATTTTTCCTTCGGCAAATCTGTTATATGACAGGGCATCTCATTCCACAGCCTTACACCAAATCAAAAGGCCTGTTTTTGTATCTCTAATCTAGAATTTTTGACGTAATACTTTCCGGAGGTGGACGATCGTGTGTTATATGAATCGATGCTGGATGTTTTCTCAAATAAATGTAATATATTTGATGATTCGTGATAAAAAAAATTTATTGGCAAAATATTGGCATCAAGAAATAAAGGGATTGCATGATCACGTCTGTCAGCAAAATACATCATACGAAGTGCCTTTTTCTGGAGAATTTGTATTTTATTAAGATGAATCTTACACGCCTTTCCCCAGGCAGCATCCTTGCTTTCACGCACATTGTTGTTGTGACAGTTGGGCTTTGTAGCGCCAACTTAACATCCTTGCTTTCACGCAATACTCGTTGTTCTCTCGATTGGGCTTTGTAACTTATGATAATAGTTCGATAGACTGTAGCACAGAGGTCATAAATAAACTCTTCGGAATTTTTTTTGAAAATGTGCAAAAAATTGGTTTTAAATGCCACACGTTTCGAGGCTGCTGCCTCTTCCTTAGTGGCAAATGCGTAACCTACGCATTAACATTTCATGTTTGGGCTTTGTAACGCCAACTAACACCCTTTTTGTCACGCAATCTTTTTTGTCAGGGTCAGGAGGATGCGACAAACGCTAATGTATACTCCTCAAATGCAGTCACGTGGGGTGTGTTCCCTGGATCAGAGATCATTCAACCCACTGTGGTGGATCCCGTTGCTTTTCAGTTTTGGAAGGTAAAATGGAAGGTATCTAGAGTTGTCTTGACCTGACATTAGGCATGAATAGATTGTGCTAGTAAATCCAGCAAAAGTTGCTTGACAATACACCCAAAAGTTGCTCTAAAGTTGCTCAAAAATTTAAGAGTTTACCCACCCAAATTTAGAAAAGTTGCTTACTTTAGAAAGTCATTTTCTTCTAGATTACTACTCAAAACATGACGTTGAATGTGTAATTTAACATTACAACGCAAATTTTAGCATTACAACGCAAATTGCCACTCACCACTGCGAAATGTTGTTTTGGATAATCTTTCACGCGATCCCAAGCGCATGTTGTGTTCCTTTCCCTGAGGACGAGGTCGAGCTACCGCTTCCTTGTTGTTTGTATTTGCCTTCGTTGACGTGAATTTTGCTTTTTCTAGAAATTGAAGCTCTTGCAGGAATACTAAGACTTGCCCCAGCGGCTATGGTACCCTCAATAGGGTCAATATCTGTATGATTTTCATTTTCCTCGTCAGACATTTCAGCTTTTAAGGCCCGGTTCAAACGTCGAACTTCACATGTGCCGAATCTAATGTAAATGATCGAAAACAATAGATTTTTCTCATTTGCATTAGATTCGGCACATGTGAAGTTCGACGTTTGAACCGGGCCTAATTGTGATGCCTCGCACTGCAGCAAATACCAAGATGACGGGCGGGAAGCTCTATTGTTGGAGCGAATAACCGCTTGATGTAAGCGCCCGTTAGATAGATAGCTGCTGTCCAGTTCGTGGGCGCACGTGTTATTTCATAAATTATTTGTAAGAACGTACGACATCCTTAGTTTTGACCAGTTTTAATAAAAACCTTTTAATAAAGACCTTTATGATGGTTTGGTCAGTTTTTAAATTTTTGTTAACTCAAAAGTTGCTAAGGAAGGCAAAATTGCTCTAGGTTGTTCGCAATACAAAAAGTTGCTGAAAACGCTAAAAGTTGCTCAAAAGTTGCCGAGCACAATCTATTTATGCCTACCTGACATAGAGTACACATTAACAGTTTCCCTTCGTTTCTTTCTTAAGGCTCGGTAATACGGGCAACAAATTCATGCAACTTTCCGCACAACATTGTTGCGGTACGGGTTGAATAGCGATGTTGCCCGTTTAACCACCCGCGCGAGCAACTTGTCGCGCAACAATTTTCGTCGTTTCATGTTGCAGCAACATGTTGCAGAAAGTAGAACAGCCTTCTACTTTGCGCAACAAAATTGGGGAGTGCGGCGCGAGTGTTAAATCGGGCAACATCGCTCTAACTCGTATCGCAACAATGTTGCGTGGAAAGTTGCACGAATTTGTTTCCCGTATTACCGCGCCTTTATGAAGAGTATTGATTTACCTTTGGCTATTAGTCTGCATGACGTTGAGTATGCAAGTAAGAACTGAAAACGGGAAGGTAGACTGCGAGCAGTCCCTCTTTCTTTCCTTCGTCGATCTTGTGAGTGAGCGCGAAGCGCGAGCGAGCGGGAATTGGGGCGAGCGGTGCACATGACTTTCGCTCGCCCCAATTTCCGCTCGCTCGTGCTTCGCGCGCTCATGAGATCAAGAAAGAGGGACTGCTCGCAGTCTAACGGGAAGGGGTCTCCACTTCCCCTTTCCCGAGCGATCAAGAGCTTTCTATTTCTCGTGCACTCTCTCTTAATACCTCTCCGTTTACTTGCCTTTAGGACGAAGCTTTTGCGCTTTGGGAGCATCATTGGGGAAGCATTTATCCTGAGAAATCCAAGTCACGCGATATTATTGACGCCATTCATGACACTTACTACCTTATTAATCTTGTTGATAATGATTATGTCGCTGGAAATCGACTGTTTGATATTCTGGATATCGTCTTGAAAAAGCTAGGAAAAATTTGATTAGTCTGAACGTGAGGGCTGAAGTAAAATTCTGAAAGTGGTTCGTTTTCGCGACCACTTGCAAGTTACGCGAATTTGGTTGCAGTGATTTTCTAACCTGGAAATTCGTTAGCGTACAGAAGCAGAGAAGCAGATGCTACGAGGGTTTACAAAGGATGGTGACAGGCCAGTTATCAGTTTGGGGTGACTCGTGTCCTAAGAGACTATGGGCAACCTATTCATGGGCTCCTGGGGCAACTGAACGTAAAGCCAAATGTTCGTGACTATCGATAACATCGATAGTTTGTGTCTCCAGAACTTTGGAATCAAGCCATAAACCAACCAGGGTTAATGAAGTGCTTCCTGTTGTTCTGTCGGTTTGAATGAGAATAGAAGAGAATTTTCCTCTCTGGCGAACAGTGTAAAAAATGGAAATGAACAAATGGGCAAATAAATGAAACAGAAATTCGAAGGGGATATGAATAATTGCAGAGGACCTAGGAAATATGTTTACAATATATCTCTCGATGTGCGGAGTTTGTAATTCCCTCATGAAGAACGATCACTCCATTAGCTTAGCAGTTGAACCATACTGTGGTGAAGCCAGAGTCTGAAGCTCAAAGGATGACCTTGAATTATCCATAGTGGAACTTTGTCCTCTTCCGCTAGGAGGGTGGAGAGCATCAGTTGTAAAATCACCTCGTGAGGCAGAAAACAAGCGGCAGTCCAGCTGGGAGAAAATTTCCCCAAATCCCTGACGATAGTTTTCGCTAAAGATAGCATATAATAGTGGAGTGAGTGCCGTGTTAAAATGCGCAAGAAGCAGCCTTAAATATAAAACATCACATGGAAGTTCAATGTTATTTTGGCGAAGCACCATGACAACAAAATATAAGGACCAGCACAGCAGAAACGCAACTACGACGATCAGAACCATTCTTATCACTTTACGATTAGTTTTTTGGCGATAGGTGTTGTTCGTGTGTGATGTAGTGTTCCCAGGTATGATTCTTTTGTTCATAACAACAACAATCGCAAAGTTTAAAACAACTGTTGCTATGAAGGGTATCGCGTATAACACTATAAATTTAAACTTGAAGTAGATGTCACCTGACCCTGCCCCGAAGGTTAAGTCCAGGTCAACAATGCAGTATATATCTCCCTCAAATTCATCCAAATCTGTCGCTAGAACGGTTGGTACCTTCACACCAATTGAGATGAGCCACATTGCCACGATAAGGGACAAACAGAGTGTTCTGTTGATAAACGTTTTGAGAGGAAACGTCACCGCCAAGAAACGATCCAGACTTATCGCTACTATAGCAAGCACGGAAACCATGATTGTTATTTCCATCACGAAGGGTATCATACAGCAAAATATCAATCGCAACAGACCGTACACCAGCCACTTGTAACCAAATAACAGGATGGTAACGACGCGAGGAACTGAGATAACAGTAAATATAAGATCGCTGAATGCCATGTTTACAATAAAAAAGTTGATAGTTTTTCTCATGGTTTTGCTCCTGTAGACCACAATCATGACCAAAAGGTTACCAATAACAGCAACAGAGAAGATAAGGACGTGTGGAGTAATGCGACTGATGCGAATCCAGTTGTCATCATAAAGGAAGCACGGAGAGCAGGGGAGCAGGGTTGGCGCAGTGGTGAGAGCACTCGCCTCCCATCAATGTGGCCCTGGTTCGATTCCCGGACCCGGCGTCATATATGGTTTGAGTTTGTTGTTGGTTCTCTTCTCTGCTCCGAGTGGTTTTTCTCCGGGTTCTCCGGTTTTCCCCTCTCCACAAAAAACCAACATTTCTAAATTCCAATTCGATCTGGAACGCACTGCCACTCTCAGCTCCAGCAGCGTGGGTAAACAAATTACATTTACATTTACGGAGCTTCGTGAACCGGCAAAGAATCGTTGGAAGTCGCGTTTGAGGTCGCCATTTTAAATGCTAAAAACTTGAAAAGCACCTGGTGTCTGCTGTTGTGTTAGTTTGAAAACCAAATCTATATGCCGACCGGCTTGTCTCTTCACTGTGCGAATATTCGTTTTGTTTGATTAAATAGGCCGGACAAATGATTGACATGATCGACGAAATGCAATTGGTTCAGTGGGGTGGATACTTGAGCCTGAACATTAGCTATGCCATGCTGATGAGGCCTAATAAGGCCGAAACAGCTGCCATGGCTGCTAATGCTTGGGCTCAATCTTTGCTTTGGTAGATTTAGGGGTAATGCCCGCTACCTTGTGGCCTTAGTGGCCTTTGAGTGGCTTCAGCTTACTTGATCACATTAATTTGTGAAGTATTATTGTCACTCCAGCCACATCCCACAAGCTTTACGTTTTCATTGCTTGTTTTATTGATATGTGGGTACTTGAGCCTGAGCATTAGCTATGCCATGCTGATGAGGCCTAATAAGGCCGAAACAGCTGTCCATGGGTGCTAATGCTTGGGCTCAATCTTTGCTTTGGTAGATTTAAGGGGTAATGCCCGCTACCTTGTGACCTTAGTGGCCTTTGAGTGGCTTCAGCTTACTTGATCACATTAATTTGAGAAGTATCCTGGTTCAAAATAACATCTGCTGGTGAATCAATGCCGTACAGCTCTCAATCTACAGGGTGCGGATTGGTGTGGTCTACCTTTCACAGGCTACAATAAAACTATCCTAAAAAAACTACTACTTCCTATTTCATGAGATATTTTATGGGGGAATTGGAAGACGGAAGTCCCCTTGGTGTTTTGATAAAGAAAAATACGCTTGAATCACCAATCCTCGTCACCCTCGTTTTACCTGATTAAAACCTGTGCTTTCTGCGCCTGTAGTCCTTCTATTTTTGGTGGGGTGGGGGCGGGAGGATATTGAAGTAAACATGTTTAGTAAGTAAGTTTATGAAAAATTATATAATAACCAAATCAATACGCTCGCTATGACTGGTCAATCAGCTATGGTTTATTGTTCCAGAAACTCATGAAAATTTCGCGCGTCTTCTGGGTTATTATATAAAAGCAATATACCACACGTTTCTTAGGCTGATAAACCACTTGGGATGTTGGAAGAACACTCGACGAATCCGTAAATCACGGGCCGCGATTTACGAATTCTTCGAGTGTTCTTCCAACATCCCGCGTGGTTTATCAGCCTAAGAAATGTGGTATATTGCTTAAAAACATTCTGAAAAAATTTCCCCTTGGTTACATGGGTACATCCTCTTCACTGTTACTTCTGAGTATCCCCATGCCTCACGGACCCACGAACACTTTGGCAACCGAGATCAAGATAGAGAGAGCATATAGGATTGCAAGATGTCGGATGGGTGGGACGGATACAGACGTCCTTCCTCGTACAAACAGACTTGAACGGTGTACAACATGCACAACATGGAATTCCCAAAGTACTTCCTGCACTGGATTCTAAGTTACATCGGTGAGAGACGGCAGTTCGGCAAATCAACGATAAAACATCCGAGCTTGTTGACGTACAATTTGGAGTACCACAGGGCTCGCCTAAACTCGTGCCTGCAAAAATACAATGTGTATCCCTAAGTTGGCGGGAAACAAGAGAAAAAGAGAGGTCTGTCCTCCTTACATGGGACGTATTGCGCTTATTATAATGTTCGAGTCTATTTGTTTGTACCCTGTCAACATATATTCCTTTAAAACTTTCGAATTACTTTACAGGTCAACCTTTGATAACAAAAGTATTACTTCTAAAAAACAAAACAAAACAGACAAATATAATAGCAACAAACTATGAGAAACGAAAAACATGGGATTACCTGCGTCCAGTCAAAAGTGGTTATGATGACCGCTACGCTAAGTATTAGATAGTTACTGAGGCCGGCAGCAATATGTGATATATTGCAATCTGCAATATATCACATATTGCTGTCGGCCTCAGTAACTATCTAACATATTTAATATTCAACACCCAGTGCCATTGTTCTCTCTCTGCACTAAATCACTGATTGCAGGCGCCCCTTCTGCTTTGTTCCTGAACGCACAAAAGAACATAATTAGCACTTGTTGATTAGCTCAACTGGGAATTGGTGACTGAGATGCCTTGCATCCCAATAAAAGCAGTAGCGTTTGAACATTTGATTGGGTTTCGTATATGTGTTGTTTTCAACATTTTTCAACAAGCAGGTCTCTGAACTACTGCAAAACAACTTGCAGTCTGAGAAATGCGGCCCTTTTTGCACTTATCATACTTTTTTCTGTAGATGCCTTTGTTTTAATAGTTGATTTGTGTTGTTTGTTTTTGAGCATGTGATGTTTTCCAACTAGCGGGTTTGCTGAACAATTGCCACTAATGATAATTTCAATAGATCTCTTTGTTCTTCTTTGTTTTCCGGCAAACCATACGGAAACAATAGACAATTAGATATACCGTGGTATTTGCACGTGCAGAGTAACTTTTTCCTTCAGTTGTGACCAGACATGAAAGAAGTGTACGACGATGGCTTCACATCAGACGAGGATGAAGAGGCGATTTATAGAACACAACAAAACCGAACTCGAAATACTGGCGAAGATTCACCTAAAGCTGGTGGTTTGGAGCCCGTTTAATTTTCATGCTTTTAAGAGATGATTTAATTGAATCGCGCCATGGTATTTTTATTAGTAATGTGCGGTGTTTAATTTGGCTTCAGATGAGCGCTTTGTGAGAAGCCTATTAGGACAACCGAGTTGGAAGAATTTGGAAGAAGTTGGACCGCTGAAAACAGTCGGAGGAAATGGCGCTGGATCCTTAAAGTATTTAAAGATTGGCGTTTTTTTTGGCGTAAAACAAGGCCGTTTTAAAAGAGCCATATATACTAGGCGTCATAAAACAAACAGGCTGCAATATTAAAAATATTGCAGCCTGTACACTGCAATATTTTTAATATTGCAGCCTGTTTTTAATATTGCAACCTGTTTGTTTTAGCACGTTTACTATATATTACCCCTGAGAATTTCCCTGCTGATAAAAAGGACCGCCCCCGTTTTCCTGACACACTTGTTTTAGCATCTTGACAGACTGCAATCAGCGATTTAGTGCAGAGAGAGAACAATGGCACTGGGTGTTAAATAGTAAATATATGTACTTAGCATAGCTAGTGAGGAGGAAATAGTTTATTTATTGCAAAATATTTAATAGGACATTGTTTACATCGATGGATTTAATTTCTGCTGAGCGTTTGAGAAAGAAAACGCTTATCGAACGGTTTAGGATTCGAGATATAGACAGACAAACCGCCGAAATTACTCATCGAAGCATCTCTTGAAGAAATAAATGAAAAAGAACCTAAGGTTTTCTTTGAAAACATCTTTCGAGCTTCCGTGCGGTTTCGCACGGCTGTCACTAAGGACCAGTTTACATGGAGGGAGGGTGCCCCGGCTAACCGAGCTACTCTGGGAGGGCCAACTTTTCATACGTTTCTTTAGAAAACGCATTGAAGCGTTTACATGCTAGACTGTCTACTTGCCCGGGGCACCCTTCTAGTTGGGCTAGCTTTTTGCCATGTAAACGGTTTGTGCCGGGTTATCCCGGCTAGCCGAGGTGAGAATACCGTGAAAGCAGTGTTATATTCCGGGTCAACTTTTTAAGTTCACTGCCTCTGGTGACAACGATCAATTACCAGAGTGCAAAAATAACGACCCTACACACTAAAAAGCGGCCGCTAACGGAACGAGCGATCAAAACATTGAACTTACCGTTAAAAAAAGTTTCTTTTGTACGCCATATTGTTTTTTGTGATTAGCGACAGCTCAAAAGATAGCCCACTGACTATCCCGCTTAGGTTAGTTGCATGTAAAGGTGGGCTATGTTTTAACCCTCTTTGCCGGTAGCCCGGTTATTCGGGGCACCCTCTCTCCATGTAAACAGGCCCTAAGCTGCATCATGAAAGTCACTCAAGTCACCTGCGCTGCACCTGAAGATGATCGAGCTTCTTCTAAACCCTTCTGTGCAGTGGCGCTTGTTGGACACGTGCGCTGACCAAATCGTGACACGAAGAAGAAAAAATATAAATAGAAACAGAGCCGAATCCTGGACTCGTTGCCTTTCAGACACGAGTAAAAAGACCAAGCAAGTGCTAATCTCCACAGACCAACTGTCAAGAGTGCTTAAATTAGAAGATCAAGTCCCCCAGATAAGCGTAAATGGAAAAGTGTTAGAAAAAGTCACCCTGTACAAACTCCTTCGTATGTGGATTCAGGAAAACCTGTGACTAAAACCGTATCATCATGCTTTGCAGCCCTATCTGCAATCAAGAAGATCAGAAACATGGCGCCCAAAGTTAAAGAAGCAATTGGTTGAGGCATTGGTACTTTCAAAGGTCGATTACAATGACATTGTAGTGTATCCACTACCGCAGTATCTTGAAGCGAAATAACAGCGATTTCAAAAATGCGCCACAAGTTTTGTTAACAACCGTTATGCAAAAAGGCTGATGTTATTGGATTAGGATGGCTCCCTGTATAAAAGGAAAGAACCGACATAGCATTATGATACTCACTGGCCGAGATATTTAACCCTACAGACGTGTCAAACTACTAGGAATCTACGGTCAAGTGTTACAACGCTACTGGTAGTGCCTTTTGAAACGGGAACGTTTCAAGATTCAGCCTCCAGGTTGAGTATATGAACAGTCTGCCAAATAACATCAAACTTGAGACAATGCTAAAACATTTGCGAGGAAAGCTTTTAAGTTTTTGAAATCAGATTAGATTGATTTCAATTTTTATATACTTATATATTTGGTATAATTTATACATTTTTAGTTTGTCCACGATGAATGTACAGCTACCCTGCTGTGAAAAGTCAACATTAAACCGTTATTATTTTTTGTTATTATTATTATTATTCGATTCTCTCCAGTTTTACTACTACTACCACTACCACTATCACTGCCGCTACTACTACTACTACTACTACTACTACTACTACTACTACTACTACTACTACTACTACTACTACTACTACTACTAGTAGTAGTAGTAGTATTATGTAGCGGTTACAACTTTTGTATGCTATATACAGTTAAAATAGTATGACGGGGCGTTTGAGCGTAACACGTTAACTAAAGTGAAAACTTAGTACAAACCTGTAATATTTGGGAAGGTGGATTCCAAGAAGCGCCCAAACGATTCGGAGAAAGTCTAAAATTCTGGCGACGACTTGTTGTGATTATTCCGGGAAGATCCATTGTCGTCTGCCTCGCTGAAACCACAATCTGTCCGATCCTCGAAGAGGGATTTCTTGGCTATGAACTGACCCATTTCCACTGTTCTAGCTGTCGAGTGTTCCTTAGAACTTTTTCTTCCAATTTACCGTTTCAAAGAGCTGTTTCCCTTCTAAGACCGGTATACTGCTATCTTGAAAATTCACCCGTGCAATAAGCGGCCGCCATTTGTATTTGAAATTTGATTATCCGTGCGGGTCACTAAAAGCTTTCTCTCTACCACTCCCCAAGACTCTCGCAGTAGTTTTCCACCTTGACCTGGCACGTGATTCCATGATGATGAAAAGCCAATGAAATCGCACGATTTTCTTGAGAGCCAATGAAATTGAACCATTCTCTCGAGACTTCCCGCGGGATACGGGAAACTTTAAAAAAAAAACATAGCAATTTGTGGCTCCGATGAAAAAAAAAAAAAACAAAATCGACCGAAACCTCAACGCGGTTGGCCACCCCGCGTAATTAGCACTATCAATAGTGCTCCGAAAGAAAAAGAAAAAAAATGGATAAACACTTTAGGACATCTCGAATCTAAAATGGTAATTACAAAATCTTTAAAATTCCCTTCAATAGTCCGGAAGATATTGACTGAAGAGAGTTAATAAATGGAAAGCTATATTCATTGTTCATGTTGCAACTTTAAACGTCCGAGAGATGTTTAGTGTTCCCGAGATTACAGCCTTCTGCATGCTACCGACCGCTGGCCAGGCAGACTGAGAGCTTTTGGTACAAATTTGTTTAGCTTGCTATCTAAATAATTCAAAAGCTTCACAATATTGTGTATCCAATTTATTGCACATAGCACAACAACAGTAACATAACTTAAGAGAAAACAATCTTCTCTTCAATCAATACTTTGATTTTCTTCGACCTTTTCATAATAAATAAACTCTTACTGTTAAGCGTGTTTCCAGTAATACTTCTTACTCTGTCATTTCTTCTCACGATAGATTTAAATGTACAATATCTTCTTCAACTAATATCCCCCTACTGCAACGACAAGCAATTTAGGTCGCCGAAAACCAGTTAATAAGCTGAATTGAAACCAGGGATACTTACATAGCTGCTAGAGGGCATTAGGGTATAATAACTTTATACAGGAGACCATATGCTAAGGAAACCTTTCCATTATTGATAAAGCGTCTTGATCTACTTAACTCACACGACCACATAAAGATTGCGAATTATTAAAAAATATGTTGGTGGCTGGAGCAACACTTAAAGGCTGACATTTTATCACGTGATTATAAATCCACTGGCTTGATGACCCGATAAGCCTTTACAAAGGAATGAGTGTAAAAAAAATGTAAATGCTTTGTTTATAGTGGAAATTTTTAAAGTGTAATATACTATAGCAGAAACATCGGCAATGATTTCCTCTTACGGCTCTAATTTGTATGATACAGTCTTGTTGTTGGCAATAAATTAATCATTACAAGAATGCGCTAAAACGCGCTTTCCGTTCTCAGAGGCCCGAAAGTGACCAAATTAGAAACGAGTAAAGGACTGGATACGAAACGAAGCCACCTAAACATCCCGTTATTCACCTCAAAAGTTTTTGTTCCGTTAAAACTAGCAGCTTGAAAAACAAACGCTGTATGAATTTCTTCAAAATATCAGGTAATTTGAAAGGTTTCATTCTCACGGGAAATACGCATTTAGAAAACCTTTTTTGTAAGAAATCTGCTCAACTTTGCCTCGTGCTTCGAGAACTTTTCCTCAGCACGTCCTTAAAGTGCACCTAACCCCCAAATACTTTTTTTCGTTTCAATAAATCTTTGCACCTGTTCGAAACACACTGCGCCATTTTAAACCAAATATTGACTTTTTCTAGACTGTGAAAGTTACGAAATATAATCAAGCCATCATCTGTACCACGACCACCACCGACCGGTTAGCTCAGTGGTAGAGCACAGGACTAGCGTGCGGGAGGTCGCGGGTTCAAAACCTCGGCCGGACCAACACTCATGGTCTTTAAATAATTGAGGAGAAAGTGCTGCCTTTGTAATGACATCTACAAATGGGTAGACTTTCTAGTCTTCTCGGATAAGGACGATAAACCGTACGCCCCGTCTCACAACTCTTCATAATTCTCTGATTCTGTGGGACGTAAAAGAACCACTAGGGACGTCACAAAACTCTGGCTGTGACCACCCCTAGTGCTGACCTGTTCCATTCAGCAAGTGGCCGGCTTGGTGTGATGTCCCAAAAAGGCTTATGGTGTACGAGGCCACACGCATAACAGCCATAAGTCAATGGGACTTTGCCGAGTGCTGAAATCATGTAGATGTAGATGTAGACGACCAAGCTAGCAAGGGGCATGGGTCTGTTCCTTACCTGATGTCCCAAAATGCTCTGCATGCATGTTTACAAAGACTTACCGCGATGCAAATCAGTTTGTGACGTCAAGTAAGGAATAGACCCATGCCCCTTACTAGCTCGGTCGTGGGGCAGATGTTGGCTAGATTTCATAACTTTCAAGGCCAATAAAAAGTGAAGATTTGGTTTAAAAAGGCGTAAAAAGGTGCAATGCGTTTCGAAAAGGCAAATGCTCGAGTGATTGGCTGATGGCGCGCGCTCGAGCGGTCCGGATTTTCCCATCCGGACGACAGTTATAAGAGCGCTTTAGCATATTTTACTGTGTTTTGTTCTTAAATCTAAGTCTTTTTATTCAAGAAAAGGCGAGTTTTCTCTTACGTTCAATTCATGCCTTTGTGTTGAGGCGAACGTTTCACGTTGTATTCAGTTTTCAGATGCAACATAGCGGTAGCAAACGTTAAAAACTGAGAGGAAAATTTACCTCACAGTTCAGGCTTCTGACGGTAAAGTACCTGCCAAGATTCTCCATGTTGATTTCGACGATGGTTTTTTTTTTTTGCCACGGTGAGGTAACAAATTGTATTATATATATGTTTTCCACCGACTAAAACATCAATACAGTAACAAACGGATTTTGTCCTTCCTAGATTGATCCGTCCGCCTAAAAAACAGTTTTTCCTAACCCTAATCCTAACCCGTCGAATGGTAACAATGGTTATCTAAGGCTTAGCCTGCACACAGGCTCTTCTTTTGGGCAATTCAATTCAGAGATGTTTTGCTTTCAAATTTTTCAAAATCGAGACTTCGCGCCCAAATGAAGAGTCTGTATGCAGGCTATCTAAGGCTTAGTAAACAGTACCTCAGCTAATTACTGCCAGGTGGTCTTCAATTGAATACTGACACCTCAGAATTTTATACACAGACTCAAAAGTCAGAACCACCTTGAAGAGTATTATAACGAAGCACCACAGGAAAGTGCTGATAAGTACCTTTTGACTGATAACCGATATCACCCTTTAAATTTCAACGGCTTAGTAATTCAAGGTAGGACATTGGTACCGAAAGGGATAAAGTACTGTAAAGTCCCACAAGTTCCTCGGTTGAACGACTTGAAAATAACAGGAAAGAATGACTCAAGAACTAACGTACTACACATGCGTGAGCACATGACTGGTGATCCGCCAGTGTTCGTACAAATGAAGGAGGTGAAAGTTGAAATAGTCACGTGTCTAACGTCTTTATGCCTGAAAGAAAAAAGAAAGAAAATGCTCAAGGTCAAGAACAGGGAGTGGAACTCAAGCTAGCGCAAGCGGAGATCGTGCAATAAGTTACGAAAGACTTATTCTGGGAAGGAAACATGGAGTGGTTGTGAAAAATTGGCACTGTCGCCTTTTCCTTCGTCACCAAGCAAGAAAATCAGTATTCGTCTGGGGAGTCAGCTGAACAGGGCTCAGCCTGAATCATCATATGCCATGCATAGGTCTGGAATCATCAGCGCATATCCTTTGTAACTAATGCTAATTCACCACGCAAATAAATCTTGTTAATTCCAAATCATGTAGTTGTATGTACAAAGATGACTGTGGACTCATACTGCCAGTAGTATATATATACTTTTAACTTGTAAATATCATTTTTAATTTCTTGTTTTATAGACAGTTCTTTTAATTAAAACGTTAAGCTTTGAAGTGAAGTTTTTTAGTTTTACTTTATATATACTTGTTATGTTCTCGAAGGGAAGTTCACATAAGAGTGAAACACGCACACAAGATGGCGGATAACAAGAACTGACTGTATTGATAAAAGCACATGTATGATACAAGAGACCGCTGTACAGTGCAGGCTCATATGAACTATATAAATCACTACAACAATACAGATATTTACCTTTTATTGTAAAGCGCCATGAGCAAGTAATGATAATGGCGCTATATAAACATTTTATCATCATTATCATTCCTTGTCTCGTGTCCTTGTTATTCATTTTTGTAGTTAAAGTTTAAGTGTAAGCGTGCTAACTATTATAAAAATAGCTTTAGTTATAGTGGTCCGGTTCTCTGGAACGGTCTGCCCTAATTTTAGCTAGATAGATAGATAGATAGTTTATTTATATAAAACGTCGCAGCCAATAGGCTGAATTATGTCCTATAATATTTACAATAATAAAATTGTAAATATTATAGACAGCTACTGACTAATTCTGAGACGGCATTAATGGAAAACAGGCTTCAATTCTCATCTTGGTTATTAATATATTGTATTATAATTGCTAGTGACGTGTGAGATTTTGATTTGTGTGCCTGATGATTGTTTACCGTGTATAAATAAAGATGATGATGATGATGATGATGATGATTGCTCAAAGTATTACCTTCTCAGGATCGTATACCGGAAGCTTGTTGAGCAGCGGTAAATCCTTCTCCTCATCACGTGCTATGAACAGAGTGTGGCCATATCCACATGTCACTTCATGTATGTAGATTCCATCCAATGGCTCCACTATCTTTGCAGTGGTTGAGGATTTTTGTCCACCTTTTTTCAAGCCGTATCCCTACACAGGGAAGTATTTCCTGGTATATTATTGTCTACACTGCACTGGTTTCGTTCAAAAGAAAGGAAATTGTGGAGTCGCCATCTAACGAGATAGCTGAGGAGAATAACAACCACCGGAAAGGGCGGGGGGAGGGGGGAGGGGGGAGGGTGGGAGGAGAGGTGAGATCCGAGGGTTGACTAAATCGGAAATATTATAAAAACCTACATGGGCCGAAAACATAAAGGACTACGAAAAATATCTTTAACCGGAAATCGAGCGCAAAAACTGCGTGGACTGGAGTGGGACGAGGGATGTTTTTTTGTTTTTGTTTTTTTTATGTGGTGATAGAAAAGATGCTGCGAACTCCTTACCAGTTCACCGTACGTTGGGCTAGGTCCCCAACTGACCACGCTATCGTCCGCTGCAAGAACAATACTCGTTTTGCTGTGAAGAAAACCAAAAATTATATCAACAAACCTCTACAAGCCGGAATTTTAACCTGTCATTAAGCGCAGCTCCTCTGGGAAAAATTTCATCCCAGCCCCAGCTGAAAACGCGCGCAAAAATCTTGGGACATGCGCATTAAACCTTACACTTGAGTTTGTAGACCAAGGATAAATAATAACTTTGGAGCAGTCACTTTTTCTTTTGTTGCATGTAAAATCTGGGAAACTATTCCCTCTGAATTAAAAAAAATTACCGTATCACCATTATAACAAGCAATACAAACAGTACCTTTTAAATACAAAATAATGTAATTTGATTTCTCTGCCTATGTCCACTGGTATCATTACTATTATATATCACTTTCCATTGTTTTTATATAAATATGTCAGTAAGACTACACTTTTTTTTCTCTATTCATGTAAATGTCAACGCCAGTTAATTGCACCTGGCAGTGACCAACTCGAAAGCGTAAGCTACTTTGGTCACTGCGCACATTTTACCTTTCACCATTTATGTAATTTGTTGTTCTTCCTTTTTCTGTTCTTGTAACATACTGCTATGTTTATAGTAACATCTGTATTTAGTGCAAAATAATAATAATAATAATAATAATAATAATAATAATAATAATAATAATAAAAATCTGGAATATGTATCTCATTACCTTCCGCCCCACCCCCCATCTCTCCTTCTGCTTTGCATACTATTGAGGAAGCGCGCACTTTTGCAAAGTGTCCCAAGACATTTTGGCATGAATTGTTCTTGCTGTATGCTTGGCTAATTAGTAACTACAGATGAATAACCAAACGGACGAACTTACGAATGAATGAATCAAAGAGAGTATTCCCTTAAATACAAACGTGAAAATTTCTTTTTGAGATTATCTTTGGTACTTACGAACAGCCGACGCTGCGCACGTCCCATCCTGACATATCTCGGACTGGTTTGGGATACATGGTCGCATCACTGGTGCTTTTTGTTAGGCCCCAGAAATACAGCTGACCAAGACTGACTGCCATGCTGTAAGTCGCACCTGAGTGAATCGAAGAAACACCTTGGAAAGAAGGATAAAACGAATTAGCGTAAAACAAGAATGGAGCCAGGTTAAGACGAACACTGCTGCGCTACATACTTCTACACTTAGCCGTAGCGTGCACAGGTTATGGAGAAGGGACTGTGACCAGCATCAAGTTTTACCTTAAAATAGCAGGACGTGATCGAACATCAAGGTCATCAGAATAAGGGATGACCGGTGAGGTTTCTCGCGAAAAAAGGTACATTGCTAAAATCTAAAAGTAATAAAGAAACAAACAACCAAACGAACCAAGGAGACTGATACTTACTTTTGCTTTTAAAGAAGCTCACAAGTCTTGGAATGAGTTCATCCTTTGGTTGTTGGTGACCAAGCCGGCCATATCCGCCGAAGCCCCAAGTAAATAGCCTATCTTTTGAGTCTCGAACAATCTAAACAAACATACATTTCATCAGTTCATGATCAGTTGCAGTCGCTTTTAAGATGTTGTTTTGATTAGAAAAGGTATTCAAAGAGCCGTTTCTACTAAAAGCAAGCATGTTACCGTTGGGTGGCACAGGAAGACATGCAACCAGTTGCCGACGCAGAAAAAATACGGCCAGTACATAGCGCAGGTAAACAGGTCAGCAACGCCACGCGCAGGAAGTCAGGCCAGCGGTGCTAAGTGTTGGAAAGTACGCAACCAGAGCCAGGCAAGGTGGAAAAACACACTAACGACGCCTAGCGTGGAAAACATGCACTTCTGATTGGTTCAAGAAGGTTACATGCGCTTTCAGATCGATAGGAACTTTAAGCTGCAGGGACTACGGAAGCGTTTTTGACCGGGGAAGAATGGAACGAATACGTAGAGTTCCGCCGAAATTCAAAGCTCTTGTTTACATTAAGCAAGCAGTACTGAGTCGCGTCGTACGGAGAGTTTATTGTTTTTTTTCGGTGAAGTGGGTACGTCATGCCATCTTTTAAAGAAATAAGCAATTTGCTTCTTCTTTCCCATGGTGCCAATTTTATTTCTGTACACAACACAACATCATTTTTTCGATTCCATTCCATGAGCCGTGCCAAGAATCAGGGGCGCCCAACGACAAGTTTTGGTAGATATCTGTTCGGTGGAGGGTAATTCGCCTTAGGCTTTCGGCGTCGATTTGAGAGTGAACTCGGATTTTCGTAACTGAAACGTGGCCTAAAAGATTCGCAATGGGGAAATCAGTCCCTGAGGTTTTCGGAAAGGTCGTAATTGCTGTTTTTGGCAATCAAAAACGTCAGCTAGCATTTTCTGAAAGAAAATAGTTCCCTAGAAAGTTCGACGAAAGTTCATTTCATCTAGCGTTTTCCCAAAGGAAGATTTTGTTTCCTAACATTCTCGGGCAATTAAAACTTCAGCAAAGGAATCCGAATAGATTAAATTCTTCTAGCTAACGAAAAACAGACTTCAAACACCATGAGGTACTTAAAAATGCCTTTCTACAGCTTTTAGTTGATTTGGCTCGTTGGGTGCCCCTGAAGAATCGTGAAAGCTGATTAAGATTTGCTTTCACAGCTCGCAAGAAACTTGAGTTTCACGCCTGTCACTGCATTTAGTGCTCAAAATCGACAAATGTTTTTTTTAGAAATCACCAAGGACGGTCAAAAAATAATAAAACATATCTGTGTTGCCATTTAGGTTCAAACGCTGGCATACTAAGCATGTACAGTGCTGGAAAAACAGACTTACGTACTTTCCACTACGGCCAGCTATGATATCCTAGATAGATAGATAGATAGATAGATAGATAGTCTTTATTTACCCACGGACAATTCATCAGCTACAAGTAATGCATTAAATGGATAAAATACTCAAATACTATTTATAAAACACTATACTTAACTATACTATTTATAAAACACTATACTTTTAAAACATGGACCTAACTAAAAGCTGCTTTCCACGAATGCCGTGCCTCAACGTACTTCTTTAATTAAACGTTTAAATATCCTAAGAGACTCTGCTTGTCTTACGTCACATGGAAGACTGTTCCAAAGAGTGGCACCACTATAGCTGAAGCTATTTTTATAGTAGTTTGTGCGCGGCAATGGAACATTAAGTTTATTCTCAGAGTCTCTTAGGTTATAGGTGTTTTCTCGCCTTTCAAATTTTGAACATAAATAGTCTGGAGCTAAACCGTGCAGAGACTTATAGACCATTATGGCTCTTTGTATTTGTTGTTGGGAAGCTAGGTTTTTCCATCCCAGGTGCTCAAACAAGTGACAGGCATCAGCATCATAATTTGAATAAGTCAAAACACGGGCTGCTCTGTTTTGTAGTTTTTGTACCTTGTTCTGCAGAGTTATCCCACAGTTTCCCCAAACAATACTGCAATAGTCAAAATGTGGCTGAATCAGAGCTTGATATATTAGATGCAAAGTCGCTTGAGGGACAAGGTGTCTTATTCGTTTTATTGCCCCAATTCCAGAAGCGATCTTCTTCGTTAGTTTATCGATGTGACCGCTCCAGTCGAGTTTGTTATCGATGGTCACTCCAAGAGATTTTGCGGTGGTGACCTGGCTAACTTGATTATTATTAATTGTGAGTGTCGGAGAATCTGTGAGAGTACTTAATCTCTGCCTTGAACCGATGAGCATAAACTCGGTTTTAGTCATATTTAGCGTAAGTTTGTTTGCTCTCAACCAATTGTGGACATTTTCTAAGTCTTGGTTTACATACAACTGCAAATTGTCTACACAATCACCTGCATATGTAAGGTGGGTGTCATCGGCGTACATCCTCGGTTCACAATTGGATAAACAATTCGGAAGATCATTGATATATAACAGGAATAGCAGTGGCCCTAAAATCGTTCCCTGAGGGACGCCACAACTTAGTGAGCGACTATTAGATAACGACCCATTAATGGAACACATTTGTGCGCGATTATCTAAATATGACTCAAACCATATGACTCAAACCTACGTATTCGATAAGCTGACTCGGCTAGAAACCAGGCCATTGACGCGTGCCGGAAAAAATTACTTCCGGTAATCGTACTAGACGATTTTGTAGTCCTTGCTTTAAGTCCCTAATATGTGACTCAACCTACCGTATGGTTATTACCACAAGATACATCCACTATTCGCACGTCATCTATGATGTGCGTAAAGCCATCTTTTGTCTTTTCCACAAACACTGCCACATGTCGCGGAAGAACCTCATTATTAAACGACAGTTTATTTGCTGAAACAAAGTATTGTCCGTCTGTATTATGGCCCAGCTGCCCGTACTCAGGTCGACCAAACGAGTAAAGCAGGTTATTTTCGTCAATAAACATGCTAAATTCTGCACCGCAGGCTGATTTGATGATCTTCTTGTTTCCAGGATGAACAATCTACGCCATAACAAACGAGACAATATAAATTATAGAGGAACAGCGTTTCTGAAATTTGGAAACTAGAGCGTGGTGCTGATGCTGTGTTACACGGTGCAACTTTGTCACCATGCAACCAACCGTCTTGCATCATCTTAGCAAGTGGAACTTGAAAGGAAAAAGAGATCAGAGACAAGTTGCCGCAAATAAGGGTTGCCACAGATACCTGTTTTACCCCAAGGGGTAAAATAAACCCTAACACTTTTCAATAACTGCAGTTTAAATGAACTCTTTCGGACAGAATGTTTATAAAGGTTAGTGTGCCTGTCAGTCTAAATATTATAACAATATTTCTGTGCCTTAAAATTCACCACACCACCGGATACTCCAATCACCAAAAGAGGCAAACTCAACAAGGCGCCAAGCGCCGAAAGCGTGGCTTCTTCTTCTGTGTAAGCCTCATATGCCTTAAGCCCCGGCTAAACGATCAAACATTTTTGTCCAACATCGTGTTTGCTTAACAGAACATTGGGTGGCTAAATGGACAAACAATGTTTGACCAAATACCAGACAAAGTGAGTCCACAGCACGATATTTCTTTTTAACAGCTGCGCACGCTTTGTTTGTAGGCGGGGTGGCTAAACGATCAAACATTTGTTCGTTACGCGAAATGTTGGATGAAAAATGCTTGATCTGGATCAAACATGGAAAACCATTTCAATGCAAAGTTGAGAGAGGCGGCTAAACGGTCAAACATGCTCGTCCAACACGCGGCTGGATGAAAATGTTTGATCGTTTAGCCCATCGTTTGCTGAAGGCGCGAATTCTTGTACGCTTAGCGTCTCTCCCCAGTCTCACTTTAAGTTTTCGCTCTCGCTCCAGACCTTTCGCATGACGAGACCTCGCATTCGACCAACGCAAAAATACGTCTGTTTTGCAGTTCACACATGTCTTTACGGAGTGTTTCCAGCGTCTCTGAAGTATCACGGTCTTTTTCCTCGCGCGCTAAAAGGCATGCCACTCAAATACCAAGCGTATTCACAATAAAGACCAGTGGCAAAAATACCGACTGTTGTTCGGCCTGATTGATCATATGATTACAGC
>JAEMWC010000647.1:372500-402500 GCA_016490735.1 Pachyseris speciosa
CCGTTTGTACCTTCGCGTCCTACATAAGACCCGAAGATCTCGTATAAATGGTTCGCGTCTTATTTTTGATACAGCCTCGCTTACCCGCCAAGATGGAACGCTGTAGCAAGAAACAAAAGCGTGCTGTCCTGTTATTTATCAGAGATTTTTTTTCTTATGAAGACCACGCCGTAGCATACAAAGAAATCAACAGAAATCCGAGAAGAGTCGGAAGAAAGCGATATACGGATTGGTGCGACTGATGGCAGGTTAAAGAAGGAAGGTGCTGAATTCACTTTTGGCTCTCCCGGCCATTTTTTGCAAAGCTTTGCATCCAATTACGCTATCTAATCATAAGACAAGCTCATGTTTCTGTTGTTTTTATGCAAGCGCACTTGCAGTTCACGTCTTATTTAGGACGCGAAACCATTTATACGAGGAAGTTCACGTCTTAATTAAGACGCGGACAAAATAGGGCCATTTATACGGGAGAAAATAAGACGCGTCTTATGTAAGACGCGACTTAAATAAGACGCGAACTGTACCGTTTATACCTTCGCGTCCTACGTAAGACGCGAAGATCTCGTATAAATGGTTCGCGTCTTATTTTTGATACAGCCTCGCTTACCCGCCAAGATGGGGCGCTGTAGCGAGAAACAAAAGCGTGCTGTCCTGTTATTTTAGGAAGATACTTTCTCAGAGATTTTTTTTCTTATGAAGACCACGCCGTAGCATATAAAGAAATCAACAGAAATCCGAGAAGAGTCGGAAGAAAGCGATATACGGATTGGTGCCACTGATGGCAGGTTAAAGAATGAAGGTGCTGAATTCACTTTTGGCTCTCCCGGCCATCTTTTGCAAAGCTTTGCAACCAATTACGCTATCTAATCATAAGACAAGCTCATGTTGCTGTCGTTTTTATGCAAGCGCACTTGCAGTTCACGTCTTATTTAGGACGCGAAACCATTTATACGAGGAAGTTCAAGTCTTAATTAAGACGCGGACAAAATAAGAACAGCTGAAAACCCTGTTCTAAGATAAGACGCGTCTTATGTAAGACGCGACTTAAATAAGACGCGAACGCTTATTTTGTACCATTTATACGATCAGTTCGCGTCTTATTTAAGTCACGTCTTACATAAGACGCGTCTTATTTTCTCTCGTATAAATGGCCCTAATAAGAACAGCTGAAGATAAGACGCGTCTTATGTAAGACGCGACTTAAATTAGACGCGAACGCTTATTTTGTACCATTTATACGATCAGTTCGCGTCTTATTTAAGTCGCGTCTTACATAAGACGCGTCTTATTTTCTCCCGTATAAATGGCCCTATTGTCTAATTACAGATAATGAGAAACTTGCATGGCCATTGGGTTCCCACATTTAATTTGGTTGATTTCAGGGTTTCACAGAGTAATGACTTGTTTGCTCCTTTTCTTCACCAGCTGACTTCATTCTGCATGAATTCATAAAACACTGCATGCAGTAGCAGTGTATCCAATTTTATATTAAAGGTAAACTCAACTGAAAATCTGACCGAACACAGTAAGACATGACATTACTGATACTCTAGTTATTAGATGCCTGCACATGTTAAGCTGCTCATGAACAGTTTGTGGTTTTCCTAACCTGTGAGTACCAAGGAATGTGCCTTTCCACAACTGGCTTGAACAAAGGTGAACGTCTTCAAACTCTCAATAACTTTGGGCTTGTCACAGCGAACTGCATCACCATGGCCAAGTTGGCCTTTGTCATTACGCCCTAATAAAGTATGAAAGTTACAGTTATACATTGTGGACAAATAAGATCTGTAATGTATATCTTACATTCTAAATCATGTGTGACTAGACCAGTATTAAATAATTTTTCAAGAGTCAACTGAATGTTTGAATTCCTCTTTGTAACTTCTAACAACTGTGAATATAATCTTGAATATTTCTCAAGATATCTCTCTGAAAAGCATGACTTATTTGACAAAATATTTTACCATAAAAATGAAATAGTTAAAGTTGTCAAATATGTCACATTTTTACCAAAAAAAAAAACAAAAAACAAAACAAAACAACATTTATCTCATAGCTTCCTATAATACCCAACAGGCTTGCAAAGTTTCCACAGGAATTTGAAATCTCATTAATTAATTAATTGAAAAGTCCATAACATTTTCAGATATCAAAAAAATTCATTTGGTGATTTGTGATGTTGACTGGTCGGTAACAGGTATCAACGGGATCATAATGTGTTTGGGGTGAAAAACTTGCCACGCTTATTGAAGTTGCCTCACTTTAGATGAATGCAGCTCTAACTGGCAATAGAACAAAATCAAGACAATTTTCATGCAGAGAACAGCTACAGGCTACATGTACAAAAAGTTGAGGCCACTTTTATCTATAACAAGGTGGAACAACTTCAAGACATTTGGCCCCACTTTTTAAAGTCCATATCCATTTTGATCTTGCCCTTATCGGAAGTAGTTTTTTTGTGTGTCGTATTATTATATCTTTTTTAATGAAAAATTGGCCATTATTTTCAGCTTCTACAAATAAAATAATAACAGTTGATTCAAAGTAAATATCATTAAGTTAAATGTCAATAGATAGGAAGGAGTTGGCACACAAATAAGCTTAAGATCAGTCCAAAAGTCATTTACTGTCCACTGCAGGCATTTTGCCATGCATCCCTTCAGATATTTAGATACCACATAACTACTTACCAAAACTCATGAGAGTTCCCCCTTCACAAATGATGATGCTGTGACAAGCACTGGGTCCTGATGCTACATGTTGAACCCTAATGCTGTTCAATGATGAAATACTGTGTGGCTCCCACAAATTTGGTCCTCCTGCATTAGCTATATGAATGTCATCAAAGCAAGTTAGATGTGTGTTTATGACACTAAAATACTAAGCAAAAGTTCCTTTTCCAGTCTTCAAAACAGACAATAATTTGTAATGTGTTGTCCCAGAAAACATGCATACCCCTCCCATGAAAGGCTGTTTTGCCTTGGGTCCTCCACCTTCTAGAAATTATGAAGTTTTGTTCTTGAAAACACACTCACCTTAGTAATTAAATATGACCCTCAAATATATTGCTGGACCCACACAACTTTGAAATGTGGAAGTTATAGAAGACAATACATTTGGAGATCTAATAATTGCAACTCTCAATTGCTGTCATTCACATGAAAATTTTGTGTATCTGCATCTACACTGTAGCTTAAATGGGCCACATCACAAGTGTCTGTTATGAATTAATCAAGAGATGTCTGTACTGATGGAAACTCAAAACAACACTCCAGTTTTGTTCAAAACTACTCTAGGCCTACTAGTGCAGGGAAAGAAAAAATAAGACTCCTTGCCTATGTATGGTCAGGATGGAAATGGATTGCAACTTGAAAAAAGTGAGCCACTGTTTTACAATTTTCAGCTCTCCTTCACATCTAACTCAAAGGATAAGGTTGGTAATAACACCAAAATTCATACCTCCAGATTTTGGAACCTCCTTTCGTCCAATCATGTCCCAGTTTGTTGCACCACAGATCAGAAGCTTGCCACATGTATTTACCGATTCTGTGTTACACTAAAACAAGGAGACAATACAAACTATGAGATTCACATTTAATCAGTAACACTCATGACCAACTGAGTGATCACTGATGCAGAATTAATCAATTTGTTTTACAAACATCCTGACCAAATGTTTTCACAACATAATTTAACAGACAAACCAGGCAGAGTACCGGTACTACATAAAGAAAATTATGTCAACAACAATACAATACAATAAACTTTATTTCACCTCGAATTTAAGATAGCAAATAAGATAATTTATGCTAATATCTCCAAGAGAAAGGAAAAACAAAATAATAATAACAAAATAAAACTCGTCCAATTACAATAATAATTATTACTAAAAACCTAATAATAATTCTAATTCTAAGTACTTGTTCTAGTTACATATGGAATAGCAGTCAGTCCCAAGACACAATTGCCTACTATTTAGTTCTGTATATAATAATAATACTTCCTTTAAGAGATAATTTAATAAAATCACTCCCCTATGGTTGGGTATTACATATGTAAAATTAAGATTACAATGTACTTCGTGAACATTTCTCAAATATTTCATTAATTTTACAGCATTTTAATAAAACACAGACAAGTTGTTTGATTACACTTGCAAATGACCAGGTGTGCTACTCAGTGAATGGATTACGGACTTGTCTCAACTTCAACAGCAGCAATGATTATATGCCACATTCCATAGCCAATAATCAGAGAATTCTCTCAAAATGTAATCTCAGCCCATTAATGTGTTCACCTTTAGAACTTTCATTGAAATTATTTGGCTTTGCAGAGATTTGGGTCAACAATTCAACATTTGCTTTTTTTCTAGTTCCTTTTTAACTTGTGAACTCAAGGCTATGAGAGGGTTTAAGCAGTTTTTTGGGGAAAAGATTCACTTGCTTGGTTGATTGGTCATTCAATGGGTCATAAACATTTTTGTAATTCCGCTGACGAGTGCATTCCACACAGGTGGCATTTTGCAAAATGGCTCCCTCAAATTTCACCAAGATGCTATAAAAGACTAATGAAAGGTATAAAGAAAAAGACAAACTTGGAGTTCATAATTTTGTTCCGAATAAAGGGAACAGAAAAAGAAGGCTTGGTTGTACTTCACTTGAAGAAACTGAAGGGTGTTACACTTAAAACCTGACTGTGCTAAGACTTAATCAAACGTAAAATGTAATGTAAGTGTCGATCATGCTTCTCTCTTGGAGCTTTGAATAACATTTCTTGGCAAATAATAAAAAAACTCATGCTGAATATCACAGCTCCAGCAAAGCTAAATTTTAAGCTGTTTGCATTTCTTTCATGTTGCAGTTTTAGATTGGAAAATGACAGACAAAACTGTTTCCGTAATACTTTTGTAATCCTGGCTAATATTATTCAACTTCACAAGTTGAAGCTTAGGAGCCCATTGATTTTTGCTGATGAAATCATTATAATCAACTCAGCTGACATAGTGCAGGCTTCTTAAGAAGGCAAAATTGTTTAATGTTCAGGTAAATCAACTTTGCTCATATTTTGATGTTTATTTACTTCTCCATTTAGCTGCCTACTGTGTTAGTGGTCATCATCTTCATCCCAGGCCACTAATTTCTGTATTGGGTGTCATCTGCTTTTCAATATTGTCTTTTGGTTGAAGGATGGTGCTCCTTTTTGCTAGGATAGTTATATCAATCTTTGAAGTATTTACTTCATAATCTTGAAGAATTGCATGAACTTTTTCTTTGCAGTGGAAAAAATAGAACTAATAAATAATAATTTTTCTCTAATTGAGTCTTCCTTGAAAGCAGAACTTAGGTTGCCGAATCAATAGCTACTACAAATTTGGCTAAAAGCCAGAAAACTAAGCTTTAAATGTAATCTAAAAAAGATTATTAACAAGACAATTGACTGGTATTAAAATATACGTAAATCACAGTACTTACTGAATTTTGACAATACCTGCTTTGTACTGCAAAAGGAGGCCATAAATTTCCCACTTTCAAAGACGGATAATTTCGATAAAAATCGTCTCATGAATATTTTTATGATCTAAACATATTTAAATCAACTTGCAATAAAAATTCCTAAATTTTGGTCACAGGTAGGCATAACATAGAACTCTCAAAAGTTTTGATTTTTTGATACAGTCTGAAGTGTACCAGTGACGCCATATGAGCGACATCCGCTTACAGGTAAAAAGCAGTAAGCTCACATTTTTATGCAATTTCTAAAACAAGACTTAAGCTTAAGCTCATCTCCTAAACTTAAGCTTATTTTTCTCTTCAGCTCAATAAGATTAGCTTAAGACACTTTTTCTAAGCGAACAGTCCCACCCTTTGGCAGAGGGGAAAATACACTCCCAAACAAGTCGCTTTCTAAAATTTTAAAACGACAGCTAAAACTAATTGAATCTAAAATAATTGTTATAATAATATACTTTGACAGCTTGTTCATATCTACGCGAGATGATGATTTCCCGCGAAAGCCTTATGAATGTGTCTGGCTCATGAATGTCAATTCATTTCAACGTTCTATTTTCGTCACTTTCGGCTGTCAATCGAATCAAATTTTCCTTTCATCTTATTCCATTGATCGTTTGGCCAAAAATAAATTATTTTCCGCTACAGAACCGGAAACAGCCGGACAAAAAGATTTGCATGCTGCCTGATCTTAAGACTGTTGTCTGCCGATCATTTACATGAAAACTTTCTGCTTTGAACAAAATCATATCTTCAAGAAAATCCTATTGCGATCACAGGCAAGTGAATAAATCAAAGTGGTTTCATGAACTCTCTGCCGAATATAATTTGCTGTAATTCTGAATAATCTTTAGAACGCAGCAATAATTAGATCTCGTACAAATTTAAGCTTATTGGCGGCATACAGCAGCCGGTAAAATACAACCTTCACAGCTCTTAAAGGAAATTCGACCCCGGGAGATTGAACTGACGCGCAATCTCAAATAGGCGTTATAAATCCACTATACCTGGACTTTGTCGACTTCTTTGGCCTTTTCGGAAGTTGTGTCGGCTAAGGTTTCGTCTTTTGAGTATGTATCTTCAATATTTTCCTGACCCGGTGATTCGAGCGGTGATGATGAACATTCGATCTTCGATTTCTTCGAATTTTCTCCCTCGCAGTTCTCAAGCTCAACTTTTCTTTTCTTCGGCGGTACTTCTGGGCTCGACATTTCTACAGCAATTTACCTGAAAAAAATCGTGAAAGTCGCGAGAGAGATTCCCCTTTCCCTTTGTGTACAAAGAGCTCCAAAAATTGAATGAGCTGAAAGGCTTGGTAGAGAAAGAATGGTGACAAGTACCCAGTACATCCGCGCGTTGCGCTCACACTCCGCGGGGAGTTTAGCGCGTGCAATGGACAGGAATCCCGAATCACGCGAGTCAAAGTCAATAAATAAATTAATTAATTAATTAATGATTAATTGATTGATTGATTGATTGATCGATTAAGGATTTCGTCGTTCTTTCAAATTGGCATGAACAAATATAAACAAACATGGACGTAGAATTCTTGGATCAGTGTTTTAATTGACGGTAAACTTGTTCGACGCACAATGACTTTAAATTCTCACCTCGAATTAACATAAGTTCGCACATTGCGCGTGGGTCTTATTAAAAAAGGCGGGTGTTGATTGAGTCTAATAAAAAATAATAATAAAACAATTACCGGTACGTTACGAGGTTGCCAGTCAATTTGTACTTAAGGTAGACCGTATTTAAGGATTTCATCCTTCTTTCACATTAGTATAAATAAATACAAACAAACATGGACGTAGCATCCTTGGATGAGTATTTTATTTTTATTTTATTGGTCTTAAAAAAAAAAGGAGCGTGTTGCTTTAGTCTAAATAGTGTAACGTAAATGCATTAGCAATACATCTCCAGTTATCCATAATTTAAACATTAATATAGATCTGATTTTTTTGTGGAACGATCTGACTTTTTCGTGGAACGATCTCACTTTTACTGTGGAACGATCTGACTTGGAACGATCTGACTTGGAACGATCTGACCGGACACCGATCACGCTCCCCTAAACGCACCTCTCGCCTAGCGCGCGCGTCCGTTTCCGCCATTCCCTTCCCCTTTCTGGCGCCTGCCACGCAGGTTAGCAATGCTCTGGGTCAATCTTCCCTATGAGACAAAAACCGCGCAATCGCTTTCAGAGTTTAAACGCAAACTTGCCTACATGACTTCTGCTGGGTCGTGCTACTTCCTCACTATGATATCTCTCAGCTTGTATGTACAAATTATTAATTCTTTCTCAACACTTTGTCTACGTCCCACTTGTAGTTAAATAAAGTTCTACCTACCTAATTATCTACCTACCTACCTACATTTAAAGGTTTGACGGTGAATAGGCGACGGATTGACACCTGTATTACATACCTACATGCAAATTTAAAGGTGTGATGGTGGATAGGCAATGGACTGACCACTTGTATCACGGAAAACGCCTCATCAGCCTCATGGTAAGAGAAACCAACAGTCAAACTGACTTTCGGCCCTATGCTCCCTCGTAAGGCGGACAAGGTCTGAAGAGTGTGTAGATAATCAGATTGCGAACTAACTCGAGTTGAAAAGGATTGCAGCCTTGGGGGTCTACACATACCAGCCGACAGAAGCCGAAAAAAATAATTTGAATGTTTTTATACCAGAGAAAGATCCAATCACCTATTCAAAATAAAATTTAAATTAGCTGCTTCCTTGTTTTGTTTCAGTTAATGCCGCTTAGGACACTTAATCTCATTACGTATGTATTTATTTTAAGAGTATGTACGAACCGTGCGACTAATTCCGACAATGCAAGGAATACTGTTACTTGCCAAAAATTTTGGACGAATTTAATTTCGGACAAAAAAGTGTTCGAAAATAAAACGATCCGAAATTTTAAGCGTCCGAAATGTTTACAGTACAGTAAAAAACTTTTAAGTACTTTGTTGGGCGACGCCATCACTTGCATTGAAGAACTTCAAGGCCAATCAGTACATAATGTAGCTAGAACGAAGATTAGACTTTGCTCGTTGAACGAGGCCCAATTTTATGATAATTGCATTGCCAGTGTCAGTGGTTCTTTTGTCCTCTTCTGCTTTGCATCACCAATCAAACACATTCGATCGAAAGGCTCTTCTCGTTGTCACTAGCAAGTGGTTTATTTTCACTTGTTGCTGTCGGTAACTGGGGGGATTTATCAAGAAGCTCGAAGTTCTTTTCACTACACCCTTTGAGACGACAAAGAAGAAACCGCTTGTTGTCGTTAATTTTACTTGTGTTATTTTCTCGTCGGTGTATCCGTAAAACCTTGAGGTTATAGTAAAACTACTGTTTTGACAGATATTTCAGTCTAATTCCCGTTTTGTAGGGGAAAGTTTACTTTAACTATGTTTTAGCCTGCGTAGCTGGCGGTATTGTTAGCGCGCGGAGTAAAGAGCCAATAAAAGTGAGAGATTAAGCCACGAGGAGAATGGGGAGGAGGCGTTTGTAAATTGAAATACCGCCTGCCCGAAAACCCTGGGTGTTTGAATAGTCCGCACAACAGTGTGCAGGAAAAACGGATTGGTCGAAAGAAGTAGACACGTCAATCAAATGTTAGATGATCCCTCGCAAAATTCCCAAGGGACACTTCGCTTTGCAAATGATAACCTGCGCCTACAAGACCGCCAGCTACGCAGGCTATAGTTGAAAGGCCTGATGAAAACGTTTGCGGAATTAACAGCAGTTGCCGTGTTCGGTATGTCCTCTGAGTTGGGCACGTGCGCCATACCGATGGTTACCAGGAGCCCAGTGGTTACCCAGGTAATCAGGTCCTCGTTTACAATAGAATCGTCATCAAGGATATATTGACGGAAGTCAATCTGCGTATGAAATAAAAAAAAAATGATAACAGAGCAAGATATCAAAGATCCATTTTGCGTTTCTTTATGCAACGTATTTTTGGCCAGCAGGGTTTCGGCATCGAGGAGGCATCCTAGGAGTCCCCGGTGTACTGATATATGGATTACTTCATAGAAAGTGCGACGTACGGGTTTTTATTCACGAGTTGCAAACCTTGGGAAAACGAACGAGTGGGCGCAGCTTTGAGGCAACGAGTGGTGCTCGGAAGCTTAAAGAAATTTTGATGTACATGTGTATTCCAAATCCCCAACTTCCGTCGTAATAAAAATGATTTGCCCCTAATCATCTCAACGCTAAATTTCAAAAGGAATGATTTGATTGAGGGGTTAAGTATCGCAAGCGTAAACTCACTTAATAAAGTAGCCTCAAAACAGATTTCAGTATATTAACGTAACGATATACTAACCTGTGGATTAGTCGGAGAATTTTGATTGTATATTGAGCTGCTGTGGGTCTCATTCTCCTTGTACTTAGTGACGGCCATTTGGTAAAGAGATCAACTCATGATTGGTGTAATCATCCATTCTTCAGGATACAACTGCTTCAAAATGTTTCCTAGCTGTATGCGATACCCTTTATTCACACCCATCCTGTTCTTCTTGGCGTTGTTAAAGAAGTTCAGATACTTCGATGTATCGAAGTTAAACTTGTAAGCGGCATCGAGCTCTGTGTTTTTCATGCTGCGTTTCAGGACCTTTTGCAAGCGCCTTCTGTTCAGGAACCAACGATCGGTAATGTTTTCGATCACAATCTCAATCGTCTCATACGAATTCTTTCGTCCACCGACGTCCAAGGCTACCTTGTAGTTGATGGGGTGGTCGTGCGTGCAACTGCTAAGATGCTCATGGAGTGGGTACACATACCGATTGATGCGGTTAGAGTACCAAATATGTACCCTAAGGCTGAAAGTTTCACCTCTATGACGCCATTCTGGTAAAAGATGAAGTCAAAAACATAATAGTAGTTACCCACTGTCGCTACTGTACGTCGCACCAATACCTGATTGGCCATCCCGCCATACTCGTTGTAGCCACCTATGAATTAAGTTGTGATCATAATGTCTGCGTAGATGCAGCCCAATGTTCAGCTCGAACACACAAACAGCACTGTGAAATATCAGTGGCTGTCCAACTCCAATCATATGCACTAGGTTGAAAAAGGTAACAGTGTTAGGGCAATCCACCCCACGAACCATTTCATAGCTATTTGTCCCCAATTCCCAGTTGCTGTTAAGGAAGCTGTTCCAAGATGGGCGTGGGTAGTAACCCTCATAAGTGGCAGCTGCTTCCTGAAGGCTAGGCTCGTAGATAATTCTTTCACCGTTGAACTTAATATCGTAGACTTGCATTCCACTGATTGAGTTCATTCGGTAATCAAAAGACCAGGACAACATGGCGATCCTTAACAGTATATCATGTTCCATCAGGTTCGTATAATTCAGGTCCTCGCATTGGCTTGTCTGGTTGCGGATCGCCTCTGCGCTCATAGCTCAAGAAAGTGGATGAAATCCAATAAACTCACATTAAATGTCAAAAAGACAAAATATATGATTATTGGAAGCCACTACCGACTAAGGCACTTAAATGGTGACTTAAACGTCACTATTAATAGTCAACAATTGACTCGGGTGACTAACTATAGATATCTAGGAATAGAGATTGCGAGGCATTGGGGTGGCAAGCCCAAGTAGATGCCATTTGTAATCAAAGGTATCCTGTGGTAAGCTCGTGGAGTAAGTAAGATACTGTGTCAGGGAGGTGATATAGGGAGTTATCCAGCCTATAGAGTGGTTTGAAATGCAGTGTAACACATTTTTCTGTTTTACGATTTGATTTGTTCGTTGATTAATATACGTTGTGGAATGGGAGTTTTGAAACCACTCTAGTAGAAGAGTACTTTGTTCAAGAAATACTGTAATACCAAGTAACAGTTTACCGTATTTATCCGTGTTTAATGCGCACTTTTTTCCTAAGATTTTTGTCATGAAATTTGCGCTGCGTATTATACACGGAACCTTTTGTTTCTTGATCGCTTCCCTAATAGATGGTTTCACGGTTACTGGCCCCATATTAACTGTGGGGCAAACGCAGCTAAAATTACAGTAAATGTATGGGATTTTCACCGACCTTGAACCGCTGTAACGCCGCTAAATAGAGGCAAATTTCCAACCTTTGCCACTTCTTTTAACGGTTTTATTGATATCGTTCATTCATCAGAAAATAAGGCCATTAACGAAGGTGCAACGTCCGTAAATTCGAATTATAAATCTTCTCATGTGGCTTCTAAATTCGCGGTAATTTGCATAATTTTGATTAGAGAGGTTTGCATGAAATCTTAAAAATTCGTTTATGGTCGTTGTAGCCTGAATCTGTCCTTTATACTTCATGAAAATAATTTCAGTACAAATGTCTTTTGAAAGAAATTTTCGCTGCGGAAACCCGCCTCTTTGTAGCGCTGTAATTTTCGTCGCGTTTGCCCTACAGTTATGTATATGGCGCAAATAACCGTGAAACCATCTATTTCTATACGCATGTATGGTTAACAAAGGATTAAAAAACCGGTAAACAAGAATTCAAAAGGCTGTTGTCCATGCCGTTGTTATAATAAACAAGCAAATAACCTATCACAGCTGCTTTTAAATTACCGCCAATAAACTAACTGGAAAAACCGTGAAAAACCTGTGAGCAGATGCCAAAAATTTGCATACACCTCTTATTTGCATATGGTAACGAAACGCACATTTTGTGAGCCAGGGTTTGTTCAAAATTATTTTGCTCGAAGTACAGCAGCACAGAACGAAGACAAAATAAGAACAAAAGACAAAATAAGTGAGGTATATTTTGCAGAGGCTGTCGAAGATTCAAAATCTCTTGACAACTGAAAATTGTCGGATGCGCATTTAGTAGTATAGTGTTTGGTGGTTCGAGACCATTTTGAAAAAATGTTCTTGAACCAAGCCAAACACTATACTACTCGCCTTCTGGTATCGTATTCTGGAATCTATAGTGGTACAATATGATATAATCTATAGTGGTACAATCTGATGAAACCAAGGTCTGCACACTTTGAATTTATGGTTCAATCTGATGGAATCTATAGTTTATTAAAAATGCGTGACATTATCGGAAAACCACCGAGCGTGACATTCTCGGAAAAACAGGAAATGAGTCATGTGTTAGTAACATAAAAATATTATCTCAAATAATAGTATAGAATGAGTTGTAATTCAGTAATTCACAATGAATTAAAGAATATGGAAGAGTATACTTGTCCTTTTTGTGATGAGCAATTGGCAGAAGTTGTTAGTAGTGTGGTAGAATCATGCTGTAGCAATCAGGAAATGTTTAACGATGATGGTGAAAATGTTTGTCTAAATTGTGGTTCCGTCCATGGTTATGATTATGTTAAAGAGTACGTTGACTTTTATGAGAATATGTATAAAATACGACGAAAATCGGTATATCATCGGAAGTACCATATTGAAAATGTGATAAATAGTATGGGATTTCAAATTTCTCTGAAAGATAATAGTAAAATATTGAAAATATTCAAAGAGATAGACAAAGTTCTTCCTTTAGTGAATAAGAATCGTAAAAGGATGATAAGTACTAAATTTGTCCTTAAGCAAATATTTTTTATGCTTGGTCTTCCTTATGAGAAAATAATAATTACTAATTCGAAAAGAACACTCAAAATTTATAATAAATATTGGGTTGAAATTATGTTATTGATATTTGATAAAATTATTTCTGTACTTAACAAGTGAATTTTTTGTCGTATTCTATCAAAAATTTGTCTATTATTGGACTGTTATCTACAACATAATCATCAATGTGCTTCATTGTGTTATGGATGATGGAAGGATCAAAATTACCACCTCTCATTATTTCTTTTATGGTGTTCAGCAAATGTTGGTAGCTTTGATATGCGTATGTACAATTTTGGATTTTGAGATAGAGGTTTTTTGTGCTTCATCCACCCTTGAATCAAAAGTGCTGCTGTACTGATGGCCACCAAACTAACACCACCAGTGGCAATGCTTGTGGCAAGACCTCCAGTTGCAAAGATGATAGACAATGAGTTACCAAGTAATTTCCATTTTTTGAAGCGTTTAACTGCTTGTTTGTGAGCCCAACACTTCCTATGATATGTGTGGTAATAGGCTTTTAATTCCTTGATCTTGATTTCGTTGCTCTGTCATATATATCATTTATATTATAATTCTTTTGCAAATACAATAAATTAATCCAGTGAATTGACCACATAATGGAGATCTTTTCATCCATTTTGTTGTAAGGTTCTTTGGTATAGTATATGTGTACCCTCTGTCTAATGAATAACGGTTATAAAATCTTCCAAAAGCATCATGGAGAATACTATGTGAGTGTAATACATCAATCCAACCAAGTGTTCTTTCAAAAAATCGTGTAATACAACCATTTCCTGGACCAATAAGTCCTATACCATCATTAAGATATAAAATATTGTTTATTGAAATTTTTATTTTAAAATGCTTTAAATACAAATATTGGTATACTAGACATGATTTCAATATTGTGTCATCAATATGAATATGTTGTTGTTTGGTTTCATCAAAAACATATTTCACGTATTTGATTATTTCTTCTATCATATACTATATCGTTGCATTAAAATTTGATGATGATCTAAAATTGTTTTTTCATCTAATATGAAATCCAAGTATACACAGAAAAAACTGATACAACCGTCTAAAGGTGCAATGAAATTTGGATTTAAATCACCAAAAGTCATTTGTTGACTACCAGTTCTATTAGCGGATGTAAAACTTCCTATATGTTTTTTGTTCCAATAGATTTTACTTTTTTCTGTATTTGGAGAAGATGAATTATCCCAATGAACAGATAAACAATGCCAAACATTAATTTGACCTAAATCATTTACGGAATAATCTGCTAATTTTGTGAAATTTTGTATAGATGCTGCTGGACCAAAATACACACAATTTGATTGATCAACACCACTTATAGCTAAATTTGAACCATTGTAATAGCTGACAAACTTATCATAACCTCCATTATCATGACCAAAAAGCCCATTTTTCCATGGATTTCCACCTGTATTTGAATTTAATTTATAAACAATGTAAATATTAACAACATCATTATTTAAATTGATTTGACTTATCATTCTCTGTGATCCATTAAACTTTAAAAAATAACGCCTCTCGGCCTTGGTACAAACAGTGGGTCTTAAATTTAAAGTTGATTGAGTTGCATTATTTTCTTCATTTGAGAGATCATATAATGTTTCAACTTTTCTGTCTGCATTCATATCTACAAAATTACTATTCGCTCTGTCGATTTGATAAACACATTTTGAGTATAATCTATATATTCAGAAACCCATAAATCTAAAAAACTATCTCTGACAATATCAGAAACTTGTGATTTAATAACGACATGATTAACATCATCGCCGGGTCTTACATTTGTCAAACGTTTGTTTCCAAGATCATAGTTCCCATCTTGTGTTAATGTAAATCCAATACCTCTTACACCGGGTGGACCTGGTGGACCAATGTAAGCATTGTCTGGATTTTCTGGATGATTAAATATCCCCATATAATAATAGATTACACTAGTTGATGACTATTTCAATGACAAAGTGTAATTCAAATGGGTTTGAATTGTCGTGTTTGTAAATTGCTTCCAAGGTGCCTTTTCTCAATTGTTGATTTACATCAATTGTTGTGATGTTTTGACTATTACTGATCCGATGGCCAGTACCAGAATGTCTATTAGTCGTAGTTCTGTTCGAGAATGTAATTGTTCCAGTCGCAGAGTTGAAACCTATATATGCTTTCCTCAAAAGAAGATTGTCAAAAACGATAAATCTCCTATAACCATTGATTGTAGCTATTTTTAACTGATTTCGGTCATGATTTTGTGTAACTTTAATGAAGCAATTGAGATAAATTGTTTGGCCGATTATTTTATGTCCATTCAAATTTAGATCACCTCCTAATTTCGGCCTGTAAAGAGCAAATCCACCTAAATCGAAAGCTGTTTCCATAATTACACCTGTAACGCTTGAACGAAATAGATTCAAACTATTATTATGAATTCTATAGCCATTCAGATTTAAATCACCACCAAGTTTAGCCTCACTTATAAGAAAGGTGTTCATATTAATATTATTTAGCATTGTCAATTCACCATTTTGACCGTCAAATAAGTTTGATGAATTATTAATCAAAGCATGTCCATTCAAATCTAAATCAGTTTGTAATTGTATTTTTTCATTCACGATTTTATAAGCTTCTGTGAAGTCGTAAACACTTGATGGAACGTCTACAGCTTCAAAATCAATACCATATGCAACACAATGAACTTTGTACTTATTTGGATAAGTTGGGTTAGCATTAATATGAATCGTACAATATAAATATTCAGGTGGTGAACTTACTGAACGTTTTTCAATCCATAATAAATATCTCGAATGATCTTCATTTCTGTTGTCAAATTTTCTCCCTACAGTTCTATGAATTGTAATTCCACCAGTTACACTGAATGTTACACTACTAAAATTCATTCCTTCATAATCAGGAAATAGCCATTCAAGAATGAAAGTATATTTTCCATCTTTTATTGTGTACATATTAAAACCAATTCTAGCTCTGTAAATATGATTAGCTTCTTTATTCAAGTCTACATCAATGACCTTTTTTGAAATCACATGTGGTGAACGAGGTAAATTAATATATCCATTAACTGTCAAGCCATATTCAGTACTAACTTCATCGATATCATTCATCAAATATTTGAAAGCATTCTTTGGATGAGAAGCAGATGAAATATGACTTTTTTCTAATTGATCTAAATTTACGGCATCGGTTTTGTTTGTTCCTTCTTTTAAGTTTGCGAGTGTGTTATCACCCATGTCAATGTTTCCAGTCATTTGACCTCCAACAAGTTTAAGAAAAGGGGCCTGGTCAACATAAATTTTGTTGGCAGCATCTTTGTCAGTGGTTGGAGCCCCAACATTTATAATTTTATTATTATGTAAGTCAATATAGCCTGAAGCATGGATCTGGCCAACATTCTCCAAGTGTTTGTTTAAAAAATCATAACTTCCATCAGATGTAAATCCAATAATATCTTTAGTTTTATCGTCTACATAAAACTTGTTGGTAGCATCTGTGTTAGCAGTTGGTGTTGCACAGTTGATCACTTTGTTACCAGCAAGATTTAAATTAGCAGTCATTTCTTGTGTTCCATCTCGAAGTAGAGTTTGACCGATACTGCTTTTTGATGCGAGATTAGTGTCAATATATGATTTATTCACAAGATCTGCTGGTTGGTTTCCTATCCCATGACCTGTAATAATAAACCCCCCAAAATCCTGATTGCCTGTCATTATAACACTTCCATCTTTTTTGACAAAGTCTGATGTGTTAAAATTAGCAATTTCAGCATCAACATACTTTTTGTTTACAGCGTCTTGTGGGTCTGAGGGGTTATCCTGCAGGTTGATGATTTTGTTTAATTTCATGTCAATATTACCACCAAAGGCAACATTACCATTTTCAATTTCATAAACTGGGTCATGAATATGTGATAAAATGATATTGGAAAATCCATAAATACCATAAACTATAATGTGATGTTTGACATTTTTTAATATATTTGGTGTAATAACTGTTAATTCAATTGTTGCAGTTCCTTGACTTGTTTTTTCGATGAAGAATATTTTTCTTAAGATAACCATCAACAATATGTGTCTTTGGAAATGCTCTTTGTATTGGACTTTTTCTTATATGCATATTTGATGTTTCCATTTCAATATTAACTATTGCCTGCTCTGGATAATTTTCTGTATAAAATTCAACAACAAAAGTATAATTTGAAACTTCCAATTGTGATACATTTAACATAAAAATAGATATCATACTTTCATTTGGAATTCTGAAAGACAATGATTTTTTGTTGATCTTGTATGGGCTTTTATTGAAGTCTTCTAATTGAAGATTATTCGCATTTTGTGTTACAGTTGTTTTTGATATGTCTTCGAGAAGAAATTTAAATGGATTTTCCCGTGTTCCTTCAATTGATAAAATAGCATCATTTACATATCTTAAATTTGTGGAATCGCTATTATTTATTGGCGAGCCAACGTTTGTTAGACGTTTATTTTCTATGTCATAATCACCATCTTCGGTCAATTGGAATCCATTTCCATTATCACCTTTATCGCCTTTATCACCTTTGTCGCCTTTAGGACCCAATGGACCTATATCACCTTTATCACCTTTTAGGCCAACTGGACCAGCTGGACCTCTATCACCTTTATCACCTTTTGGACCAATTGGACCAGTGGGACCAGCCGGACCTCTTTCTCCAGTTTCTGTATTGTCTTGATTTAATGGAAAATTGAATATTCCCATATAATATTAGATTAGATAACTCCATAAAAGTTTCTCTTAACTATTTTCATTGGTTTATCAACATAACAGAAAGAATATGGTTTCTTAGTTGCTTCAATGTATTTCTGCTTATCGATTCCAAGTTCTTGGGATATAATGTTTCTCTCTCTTGTGGATGGAAAATCATAAAGGCAGAAGTGGCTACAATTAAGCCTAACAGATTTTGGGCATCCATAGAATGACTGTGTTAGGTACAGTACTGAACAATTTTTGTGACGACCTTGAATGAAATAGCTGATGATTTGATCTTGTTTTTTATCCGTCACGAAATCATCAAACACAACCAACCGCTGCAATTCTGTGTTATGAATTTGTTCAACAGGTAAAATTTCATCTTGACTACAAATTAAAACGGGGTAACCAACTTGTTTGCTTATTCCATCCATCACTTGCTGCAAATATTGATATTTGTCTTGATCCAAATTTTTGGCGTATAGATGTATTTGATCGTAATAGACTAACGGTTCCATAATCAAATGCAAAAACAATGTTGTCTTTCCAGATCCAGAATTACCCGCCAATAACATTCTGAATGTATCTTTTGGCATATATGGATACAACTGTCTGAAAGACTTGTTTGAATTCTGGATTATATCATAATTTGGAATTTCCATATGTTAATAGTTTAGATTAGTCTAACACATTTGTATATGGATATTGAACGTATGAAAAGGCTTCTTAAAAGTGGAATTGAAGCTGGAAATAGGACGAGTGAAGTTCGTAATGTTATCAAGACTTATGAAAACAGAAAACAAGACATGTATGATGAATCATCAGAATTATTGAAACCTTCTATTGATGTTCAGAAAAGTGTAAAAGAAAGTGTTGACAAAAAACAGGATGAAGTCATTGAACAGTTGAAACAAAATCAACTGGCTTTGACAAAAGGACTTGATGATGTTATGGAATCTAATCTCAGAGCAATTACATTTGATACGGAACTTCCTAAAGCCATTGAAGCACCAAAGGACGAGGATGAGGATAGGAAACCCGACATTTTAAAGATCGATAACTATTTCAATAAAGATGACAGAATTATATTAAAAAATAACAAGCTTTTGAAACCAAACGATTTGACTCAAGTCATCCCACAAAAACGTCTTGAAGAAAAGAAAAAAGCTGCAGATATCGCTAAAAGACTAGGAAGTAAAAAAGCAAAAGTAAAAACACTAGAAGATAAACAATCTTATGATCAAGAATTAAAAACTTTGAGGAAATATAGAGAAACGATTGGTGATGTATTAGCTTCTTACAAATACAAAACAGGGCAAGGAAAGAGAAAAGTGCAATATGGAGCTGGTGTTGTCCATTATAATAATATCGGTGACTTGCTTTCACGACTACAGTTACTTGGTGGGTCTATTTTTGCTGGTAATAATAGCATGGGTGTGAGAAATGAGTTTGTAAATATATTGCACACATTAAGCAGATTGGGTGTTGTTTCAAACAATGAACTCAATAAAATAATGATGAAATATCTAATGCAATAGTATATGACAGAAATATCATTACGATTCAACAGTAAAAACAGAGACAAAATTGGTGTTAGTAAGAGTCATGATTTTGAAAAAAGATTCAATACTCCTCTAGTATTATCAAATGATATGAAATATGAAATGGCTGTGAAGTCTATTAACATGACATACAGCTGGTATAACATCAGACAATCTTACGGGAATAATCAAATCAAATACAGCCATGACAAAGGTGCAAACTGGGAAACAATAACATTCGTTGATGGTATGTACTCATATGATGAAATTAATAGCTACATTCATGAGTACTTGAGAAAAAATGGACATATACTGAATCCATCTGAAACAGACGAATCAAAATTTAAGTATGGTATCAATATATTTTTCGTTTTATCAACATACCGTATCTTGATTGAACTGAATGAAAACTATCGAGTGGATCTGAGAAATTTTGATTTCAGAAAACTTATCGGGTTTGAGTCAAAAATAATTTCAGCCACTGAATATGGAACAAACTTACCTGATATAACACGTGGAGTAGATGAAATCTACATTAATTGTGATAAGGTGACGGACAGCGTCGTTGATGGAAATTCCACAAATACTATTGCTGTTATTCCAGTCACAGATCTCGTCAGAAGTTTACCATTCAATTATAAACCTCTTTTTCTTTCATGGAATCCAGTCTCAACACATACAATCAGTTCAATACGCTTTTATGTCACAGACTCTTCTAGAGCTCCAGTTGATTTAAATGGGATAGATTGGTATATTGAGTTATTCTTGAGAGGGACTGAATTATAAAACCTAATAGTATATGAAAAGGTTTGAATTAAAAAAATATGAACATTATGGTGAAGGTGTCTTAACTGACCTTGCCAAAACAGCTGTAAAAAAAAGCAACTGAAAAAGCAGCTACAACAATTGGCGAACATGCTGGCAAAAAAGGTGGTGATAAAATAATAGAACTTTTGAGAAAGATGAAGGGTGGGAGTGAGATCAAAAGAAAGAGAGGCAGACCTCGAAAAATTAAGTAACTTTTATCTAACACAATAATATATGTCAAACTATCGCGACTCAAAATATATCGAACGATATGAAGATGTGGTGTTCGAACTAGAGACAGCACTTAATACTGTAGTAGCAAATAATGCTCATCAGAGGAAAACAGGTTACCGTTTCGTTGTTGATAACAGTGGAGAGACAACACCATTTGATTGGTATAATGGCCGTTGTTATATTGAATTCATTGAAAAAAAGCTTGCAGATGGAGCTGATATTGCTAATGCTGATAGAAATGGTATCGTGAATGGAATTCATGCACTCATAAACACCATAAATGTGAAAATGAATGGTATTGATGTTTATGAGTGCAGAGATGCCAACCAAGCCACAAATATCAAATCTTTGCTTGAGTATTCACAAGGTTATGCAGCAAGTCAGGGGACAAATGAGTTTTTCTATCTTGACGCAAACAGAAATGCTGATAACAGGGTAGCTCAGGTGGCCACTTTTAACGCTGGGTTCGCAGCTCGTAAAGCACTGTTGAATGGTGCAAATGGTAAAGTAGGTGCAGAATTAGCATTGAACAGATACGGTTTTTTCAAAAGTTTTTGGGATGAACTTTTGCCTAACTCAAAAGTAGAGCTGAATATTACACTTGAGAGTGATGATAATTTGGTTTGGCAGGCTACTGATGAATGTCGTGTGGTACTAACTAAATTCCAGCTAATTGTTCCTCGTATTATTTTTAATTCTGCGGGAAAGTCCTTATACATGAGCAAGTATCTTGACAACAGAAAGTGGACTTACATGAGAGAAATGGTTGAGAGAGGAAATTCAACAAGACAGCAGACAGCTAATTTCCGTATCTCAACTGGAACAAACAAACCAAGGCACGTTTTTGTGTTCATCATCAATGATGTCAATGATTCGGATCAGACAGAAAATAAATTTCTCTATAACACATTTTCAGTTGCAAATAACCAAACAATGACTGATTGTTATCTTGAAGTTGGCAATGGAAATGATTATCCAGAGGTTCATTATAAACCATCAACAGAACCAACAAGAGTATTTAGAGATGTTTTGAAATATGTTCAAGCTGTAAATGATTTCAGTGAAAGTACCCTTCTTAACAGGGGCAACTTCGGTACAATATTCCCTTTCATTTATTTTGATTTGACGAAACAGAAACAGGATATCAAAGATGGAATGACAAAACTGACTTTCAAATACACTTTGAGTGCTGCAACAAATGCTGATTATAGTGTGTATGCACTGGCTATGTATGAGCAGGATGTTGAAATGAGAAAGACTGATGGAAAGTTGATTCTGAGATCTATGTAAATAAATACAATTTAGTATAAACATATATTATATGACTACTTATCATCCTCATGGAGTGAAACTTTCACAAGGTCAGAAAGAAAAGCTTGCAAAAGCTTATAGAACAAATTCAGCTGTAACATTGAGGTTATCGCATAGTGAATTATCTGGCAATGATCAACTTATGTTGACAAAAAGACAAATTGGTAAACTGATGAAATCAAAAAGATTGGGAAAAGGATCAGATATTTCTATATCAAAATCACAAATCAGAAAGGCTGTTGTACACGGAGGTTCTCTTTGGTCAAGTCTCTTTTCACTTGGAACAAGACTATTGCCATATGCAGGTAAGGCAGTAGCTAAAGCGGCTCCAGCATTGGCTACTGGTGCTCTTTCTTCATTGGCAAGCCTTGGTATTGATAAATTGTTTGGAAAGAAACAAAAAGGAGGATTCATTATTCCCAATGACAACTTGTCCCAGCTATTGAATTTTAGAAATTTATTGAATGTGAGACAAATGGCTGATCTTGTCAATGCGATGCAGTCTGGTGGACAACTTGCCATCAAACCAACAAAAAATCAAATTGGAAAAGGTATTGGAACAATACTCGCCAGTATTGGAATTCCTTTAGCCATAGAAGCAATTAGAAAATTAACAGAGAAAGGTTTGCATGTTGAAAGCAGTCGTCCAAGACGGTCGCTGCCAGTTTATATTCCAAAAAATACAAGTGGTGGAAAACATGTTATGTTTCCATGGAGATCACCCCCAGTTGTTGGTGAATGGGATAACCCAATTGGCTATGGAATGAAAAAAAAAAGAACCTCAGGAAAAGGACTTCTATTGGGAAAAAACAGTCCCTTCAATTCAATCCCTATACTGGGGACAATTCTTTAAAATTCATCAATAAACCATTATCCAACTTTGATTTATTGAATTGGGTGAAACAACTTGGTATAAAACATTTCAGAGGTGTTTTCAGTCGGGATGCTTTGCCAAGACAAATCAAAAACAAAGAGTGTGGAATAGTTAATCTTGACAGTCGGATTGGACCTGGTACTCATTGGGTGTGTTATAGGAATATGGACACATACTGTGAATACTTCGACTCATTCGGTTTGATGATGCCAACAGAAGTTCAAATATATATGGCCACAAGCGGTAAACAACTTGAATACTCTGGTGATGAGATACAGGAAAGGGATTCAGTCTTGTGTGGATATTGGTGTTTGTACTATCTTCTTGAGAGACAAAATGGGAGATCAATTCTTGATACAATACATAATTCTGAATTCAGTCCAACAGACACAAGTGTCAATCATTCGTTTATAATAAATTATTAAAAAAAAATAATATAATATAATACATATGAAATCATATTGTGCTAAACAGAAGAAGCTGACTAGATGTGTGCCAGGAAGTGAGAGATATATTATCACAAAAAATGGTCGAATAATCTTAAAATACACTTGTGATGAATGTGGAATCAAAAAACTGACTTCAACTGATACGCTCGTGCGTGATGATAATTATTGTTTGCCATCAAAATATTTCAAACTAATACAACTTATAATATTGATGAAAATTCTCTAACTCAATTATATGAACAAATTGGTTGAGGTAAGTGTCAAATTGAGTGAATGGCAAAAAAAAATCCATAAAGCACAAAAAACAAACAAAACAATCATGATAAATCTGAACAAAGATCGTCTTGAAGGTCCAGACAAAATTCTCGTCAACAGAATTGCCAATTTAATGATTCAAAACAGAAAAGGTAAAAGAGGGTTATGGGTGAAGATATTCCCATTGAGTGATATTGAAAAAAGAGAAGACGGATTTTATCTAAGGTACTGATATATGAGTTGTACTTGTGGTCTCGATAAGACAAAGAAACCTTGCTCTATGAAAGAATGCATGGAAAAGAAACAAATCAGATACTGGGGATTAAAAAAGGCTGATTCACGTCTTCTTGATTCTTTTGGACCTTCACAAAACCTCAACAGGAAAAGACAGAAATTGATTTCCGAAAGGATAGTGAACAATGCAGCACTCAAAAAACTGAAAAATGAATTACAGTTCAGCAGGGACGCAAAAAGAAATGAACAGATAAGAAATGAAGCAGCAGGGCGTCTGGAAATGAGAAAAAAAATAAATGCTAAACTTGCTAGACTGAACAAAGACATGGAAAAGAAAGACAAACCGAAGAGAACATCAATGAAGCAAATGGATGAAACATTAGCCAATCTGATGAAAATGGACAAACAATACAGACAAACAACAGGACCAATTCCAAGTTTGGAAGGATTGGAAAAAACTTCAAAAAAATCGAAAAAAACAGACACATCCATACCATTAGAAGAAATTGAAAAAAGAGTCAAAGAAATCGATGAGGAAATTTTGAAACTGGGTGCACCCGCATATGGAAGTGAGTCTTATGAGAGAATGATAAAATTGACTGATGAAAAAACTAACCTGTTGAACAGTCTGAAAATAAGGTCTTTTGGAGAACAAGATCCTGAAAAAGGAAGTTTCATTTTTTGGGCAGGGAATGAATGGGCAATCATATTGTGTGAAACAGAAGAAATTCACTTATTGTATTCCAGGAAGTGAAAGATATCAGAAGACCAAAAATGGTCGAACAATGATGAAATGTACTTTTGCTGAATGTGGGATCACCAAGACTGAGTTTGTCAAAGCAAACCAGGTAGGAAAAGGATGGGGGGAAAAAGTGTTTGACCCAAGGTTTTTGAAACTTGGTGTCCCAATTCCAAAGCCATTCACTAATCCCAAATTCATGGGAGCATTCGGTAAAGCCATGAAGGGAAAAGACAATAAAGGTTGGACTTCATATGGGCAACTAGCTGCTGATACAGCAAAAAATTATTTCGGCAAATAATCCAATATAATTATATATGAGATCATACTGTTTGAAACAGAAGAAAGTCACAGAATGTGTTCCTGGAAGTGAAAGATATCAGAAAACTAAAAATGGTCGTACTATGATGAAATGTACTTGTGCTGAATGTGGGATAACCAAGACAAAGTTTGTTAAAGGAAACCAAGGGTCGGGTATTTTAACAACTGGATTAGATTTGGCTGGAAAGGCAATGAAGGATTTAATCATTCCAAAAGCAATAGATGCTGGTAGATATTATGCATCTGAAGCATTGAGAAATCCAAAGATGCAAAAGAAATTAATTGATAAAGGACTTTCCCTTGTAAAGCCAGCAATAAGTTCAGTTGGAGAGAAAGCATTATTTGATTTAAGCACTAAAATACGCCCAAAGCGCGCTGACAAGAGACAAACCCATAAAACAGATATCAAAGGTATTGATTACACTCGTGGTGGTGCTATTGATATCCATAAATTAATTGGTAAAATACCAAAACCCAAAGCCGGTTGGACACCAAGCAAGTATAAGTATATGGGGCCTTATAATCCTCTCCATGAACAGTTGGAATATGATCCATCAACTGGAGAGGTGTTAAAGTGGAATGTCCAACCTTACAACAAGGTGGATGAGATAGCGGCTTATCATGATATCTGTTATGACATGGGAAAAGATAAAGGTGATTGTGACAGAACAATGGTAAAATCTCTCGATCAAATACCATATGGTGAAATGCCAAAATGGGGTCAAACAGCTAGATTCCTAATCAACAAAAAGGAGAAACTAGGTTTAGGTGTTCCAAAAAACGGAAAAAGCCGTCGAGTGAAGAAAACTGGCAAGAAAAATTAGCAGATGAATTACATGCACCCATAAAACGAAATTTCACTCGGCGGCGTGTGATTGAAAATAAAATTGATGAAATATGGGCAAGTGATCTAGTTGAAATGCAACAGTTCAGCAAATGGAATAAAGGTTATCGATATCTTCTTATGGTTATTGATGTCTTCAGCAAATATGGTTGGATTGTCCCATTGAAGGATAAGAAAGGTGAATCTGTCACTGAAGCATTCAAAACAATATTCAAGGAAGGCAGAAAACCACAATATCTATGGGTCGATAAGGGAAAAGAGTTCTATAACAAACACTTGAAGGACTTACTAGAGAAACATAGTGTACAGATGTACTCTACTGAAAATGAAGAAAAGTCCTCAGTGGTTGAAAGATGGAATCGAACAATCAAGTCCAAAATGTGGAAACAGTTCACAGTTCAAGGTAATACACAGTATTTAGACATGTTACCAAAATTAGTAAAACAGTATAATAATACCAAACATTCAAGCATAAAGATGACACCTACAGAGGCTTCAAAGAAAAAGAATGAAGGTATAGTGTATTTCAATTTATATGGTGACATGAAGCAAGTAACATCTAAACCAAAATTCAAGGTTGGTGACAAGGTCCGAATATCTAAGTATAAACGGAATGTGTTCGACAAGGGCTATACACAAAATTGGACAGAAGAAGTGTTTACAGTTGATAAGATCCAATATACAAACCCAATCACTTACAAATTAAAGGATCTCAACGATGAAGAAATACAAGGGAGTTTTTATGAACAAGAATTATTAAAAGCCAGACAGGATGTATTCCGTATCGATAAAGTCATTCACAGAGATTACAAGAAGAAACAAGCTTTAGTGAAGTGGAAGGGGTATAGTGATGACTTTAACAGTTGGATACCGATCAAGGATTTAAAGAATATTATCTAACATATATATAACAGTAGATACAGTAGTACATACTGTTATTTGCTATTATGTAGCCAAGAATATTATTATTCCTGACTATATTTAAACACAGGTCGAAAATGAATTAAAAAATAAATTATTATAGTATAATATACAAATGCAAAAATATTCCTACGATAATAAAGAATTAGATGTATCAATAGATTGTTATCTTGATGATAAAAATGATATATGGTCGGTACAAAACGTGGACCCCTCTTCTGGACCCCCTTCTGGACCCCCATCTGGACCCCTTCTGGACCCCCTTCTGGACCCCCTTCTGGACCCCTCGATTTTTCGGTTGAAAAATAATAAAATGATATTTAACAGTCTTCGCTTTGGATTTCAACTTCGGCCGGTTCGTTGATAGTTACAGACAGTATTACAGTAATCGCGAACATTACCACAGCCAGTTGCCATTTTCACCCCGAGAAAGACTTGCTTTGAATTTTGCTGAATTTGCATTGCTGACTTTTGTTGTTGTTACCAAATACTTTAGAATTTTCTCGCAAAGGTTAGATAAACGTTAAATATGCAAATTACTGTTCAGCTTTCAACTGGCTTCGGAGAATGTGAAAATTATTATCGGTGGCAGATTTATGTCACGTGCTAGGCAACCAGAGTGATCATATTTCATTCCATCATGTTTGATGCCACAACATTCAGCGGATTTGACGGCTCTACGATATTTCAGAGCAAGCTTTCGACTATATTTTGCCAGCGTGGAAGAAAACATTGCTCACCTTTTTGCTGCAGTGATAACATTAACTAGCAGTGCTTATTCTAATCCAAAGATAAAAAAAGAATAGTTTTTGAGCTCGGTTCACATTCTTCGAAACCCAGTTGAAGGCCGAACAACACTTTGCATACTCAATGTTTATCTAATCTCCTTTGTGAGAAAATTCTAAAGTAATTTGTAACAAGAAAAATAAGCGAAATTCAAAACAAGTCTTTCTCGGGATAAAAATGGCAACTGGCTGTGGTAGTGTTCGCGATTACTGTAATACTGTCTGTAACTATCAACGAACCGGCCGAAGTTGAAATCCAAAGCGAAGACTGTTAAATATCATTTTATTATTTTTCAACAGAGAAATCGAGGGGTCCAGAAGGGGGTCCAGAAGGGGTCCAGATGGGGGTCCAGAAGGGGGTCCAGAAGGGGGGTCCACGTTTTGTACCGACCCAATATATGGTTCAGAGGTAGAGACATAGCTAAAATCTTAAAGTACACAAACACTCCTAAAGCTATCCGTGATCATGTTGATTCTGAAGATAAAATATTTTTAGACTTTAAAGTTTCCATAAATTCGAAAATAAAGTCAACTTTCGCTGATGAGGTTATCGAAAGAACTTTCAAATGTATTTTTATAAATGAAACAGGATTTTATTCACTTTTATTTTCATCCAAAAAACAAGAAGCCAAAAAAATTAAACATTGGGTTACATCAAAAGTAATACCATCAATCAGAAAACAAATATATTACAAGCAGTTCAACAACAGAAACAATAACATGTTATTGATTGAAAATGAAAATGATTTACACTGCAAGATTGTATCATTTATCAGAAAAAAATACGAAGATGCTTTAATGATTGCTGGTTTAGGTGAAAATCAAATAAGCTCGAATATGAGAATCAAATGTTACAACAAAGGATATATGGCTGGACAATGTGATTTGATGTTAATGAATCCAACTGAAAAATACAATGCTTTGTGTCTTGAATTTAAAAGCCCAACTGGTGTGTACCAAGTGTCTGATAAACAAAAAATTATGAAGCAAATGTATGAGAAAAACAAGTGTAAATACATCATGAGTAATTGTTTTGAAGATTTAATTTATGAAATAACCAAACATATGGAAGAGAGCAAAACATACTTATCAAAAAACACATATAAAAACGATAGTAATAATATATAAAAATAAAACACTATACTGTATTATATATGGAGAATAAGAATGTTAAAAGAGGGCCTGGAAGACCCAGAAAAAGTGCTGAGGAAAAAAAGAAAAACAAGACTGCTTATATGTTGACCAAAGAATGGTATTGTGATATTTGTAAAACAGGAAGAAATTACAAACTTGCTGGAAAATGGAGTCATATGAAAACAAAAAAGCACATCAAAAATGTGTTTTATAATCTGAATGCAAGGGACATCGATTTTGTGGTTAACTCAACTGGAGAAAGTGTGATTGAGACAGTCGAAATATTGAACAAAAACAATTCTGACGTCGCCAAAACAATCGCAGAGATCAATGATTTGAGAAACCAATTGATTGTATTAGTAGGAGAAAATGGAAATGATCAACAAGATAAAATTATAATAAAGAAAACATAAATATAATAAACTTCAAAGGATATCTAATGGATATCACTTGAATTTCATACTATTTAAACGCAGCATAAAATGATTTAAAAGTAAATTACTATAAAATATTATATCTAATCATAATATAAGAATGGATAAAAAAAATCTGAAAAAACTGAGTAAAAATGAATTAATCAATTTGCTGTTAAAGCAACAGAAGAAACCAAAGATTATTATCGTGGATGATTACACACCAACCCCTCCACCTCGCAGGAAAAAAAACATAATTCCCCCACCAATGGAATTCAGAGACAAACCAATTCCAGCACCTCGTAAGAGTGTTAAACAAATGGTACAAGATTATGAGAACAACATAATTCCTCCACCATTAGAGTTTAGAGACAAACCAACGCCCGCATCAAGAACTAAAAAGCCAGTGCAGAGACCTGTGCCTACACCGAGAACAAAGATAGTACAAACAGAGAAAGCTCTAAAGGGCTTCACAAAGTCTTTTGAAATCAGTATAAAAGATGACAAAGACCCGCTAGAGCAACTACAAAACACAAGAAAGGCTGCTGCATATCACATCATAAAATTGTTAAATGAAATGAAAGGACTGAAATTTGTTGAAACGCTAAAGGTAAAGTTCACAAGAACATCAGATGGACAAATAGAGTACAAAACAGCATATTTCAAAAGTCAAGCTAAAACAATTATCAATTATCTTGAAGTCGCAGAATCATTTAAAACATCAGAAGAGCAAATCATAAATAAGATAGCTCAATGGGTATCTGAGGGGTCTGGTTGGACTGTTGATTCAGTTGATAGTCATTATCTTAATGTTGTGAAATATAAACCAATGAGAGGCTCCTCATACATTAAACTACCTCAGGAACTTAGAAACAGTAGAAAAGGATTGATTACTATGAAAAATGGGGATGATGAATGCTTCCGATGGTGTCACATCAGGCACTTGAATCCGCAAGATAAATACCCACAGAGGATTAAAAAAGTTGACAAAAAATACATTGAAAAATTGGATTACACGGGGATTGAATTTCCAGTGACTGTTAAACAGTACAACAAGATTGAAAAACAAAATAAGATCAACATCAATGTATTTGGTTATGAGGAGAAACAAGTCTACCCAATTTATATATCAAAAGAGAATTATGAAGACTGTTTGAATCTTCTTCTTATAACAGAAAATGAAAAAAAGCATTATGTGTTTATTAAAGATTTCAATAGGTTAATGTACAATCATACTAAACACAAGGAAAGAAAGCATTTCTGCATGCGTTGTTTGCAA
>JAEMWC010000647.1:405000-407500 GCA_016490735.1 Pachyseris speciosa
CACGTATTTCACTTCGGATGTTTCCTCGGAGTTTTTCTAGTGTTCCCATCGAACGTTTGTCAATTTATTTATTTCAAAGGCCTGGAGCGATTTTGATAAGCCACCATGTGTTGTTTCAGTCCTCGTGGTTGTTACGTTTATAATTATAATGAGCGGCTTTGGAAACTTGTTCGATCAACCGCACCAGCCTTTAATTCCTTACGCTTGCCAAGCGACTACTGGCTAGCGACTACGCTATTCGCCTACTTGTTCACTGTGCATTGTCGTCGAGAAATAGGCTGCTAATTCTTGAAATTTTGATCGCTTTTGATGACAGTGTCCGCGATGAACCGCAGCGATCTTGATTCGTTGAACGAACGGCCATACATTGTATGAACGTACATGTAGCATCGGAATTTTTATGCAGAAAAAAAGCACAACGCTGTAACTTCGAATGAAACTGAATGTCTTTTGACCTTGTTTTTTTTAGTGCAGTATCCGATATTTCCTCGAGAAGTACACCGTGTCCTCAAAACATAAAATGACTTTTGACAGTATTTGACCGCGCTGTCCTTTAGCGTGAATTCGTTGCTTGAGCGGAAACTGTTGTAGTGTCTTTTTGTCCATACAGAACAACTGTGTCCTTTCCTCAAGAACTCGAAAAGTCTCCAAACAAACGCCGAACAAACGCCTCCAAAACCCACAGAATCTCAGCGGGCAAAGATACGAAACAAGCGGCAACGAAACTGAAGGAACGCTTGTGCGCCCAGTACCGCCTTTTGATTGGTTAACACCAAAATCTAACACGTCTTTTCATTGGTTCCAATGGTTCCGTCGTTGCAATTGGCTCAAAGCAAAGTCTCAGGGGAATCTACATTACACCAGGTTACACTTTTTGAAGCTCGATCGAGAATTTTTCTGCCTATTGCCATTTCTTGCGCGGCTCTATTCTGCTGCCGCCTCGCCATCCGAGCGTCTTCGCTCGGATGGCTCGTTGGCAATTATTTTTAGTTTCAGCGGTTTTCCAGTTATAATGAAATTTCAACCTGCAACCTGCAACCTGCAACCTGCAAAACATACCTGCCGCCTCTCAAGAGTTCAAGGGTAATGATCTTGATTTGATGGTAAGAAAAGGAGTTTATCCTTATGACTATATGAATAGTTTCGATAAATTTAACAAAAAGCTTCCAACAAAGGAAGAATTTTACAGCATATTAAGTGATGAACATATCTCAAATGAAGACTATACACATGCTCAGACTGTATGGGAAACATTCTCTCTAAAAAATATGGGTGAGTATCATGATCTGTACCTCAAATCAGACATCCTTCTATTGGCTGATGTATTTGAAAACTTCAGGAAAACATGTCTTGAATACTACAAATTGGACCCATGTCATTATTTTACATCTCCTGGTTTATCTTGGGATGCTATGTTGAAGATGACAGATATAAAACTGGAATTGATGACAGACATTGATATGTTCCAGTTCATTGAAAAGGGTATGCGAGGTGGTATCAGCTATATAGCCAACCGTTACGGTAAAGCAAATAACAAGTACATGAAAGATTATGACGAGAAGGCGCCCTCAAAGTACATCATGTATCTTGATGCAAACAATCTGTATGGTTGGGCAATGAGCCAATACCTTGCAACAGGTGGATTCAGATGGATGAATGAAAAGCATATCAAAAATCTCAACCTTGCTAAGTATAAAGAAGATAGTTCAAAGGGTTTGATTCTAGAAGTTGATCTGGAATATCCCCAAGAGTTGCATGATCTACATAATGACTATCCACTTGCACCAGAAAAAGTCAAAGTAACTGAGGGTATGTTATCAAACTACTGTAAAGATATTGCAAAGAAATACAATATATCAACTGGTTTGGTACATAAGCTGATACCAACATTAAGCAACAAAGAGAAGTATGTACTGCATTACAGGAACCTTCAATTATACACAGACTTAGGTTTGAAAATAACAAAAATCCATAGAGCGCTTGAGTTCAAACAATCCCCATGGCTTAGACAATATATTGATTTCAACACACAAAAGAGAACTGATGCCAAAAATGCCTTCGAGAAAGACTTTTTCAAGTTAATGAACAACAGCGTATTTGGCAAAACTGTGGAGAATCTCAGAAAGAGAGTAGATATCAGATTGGTGACTGATGAGAAGAAGCTATTGAAATTAGCAAGTAAACCAACTTATGTTAGCAGCAAGATATTCAATGAAAATTTGGTAGCTGTGCATAAGATAAAAGAAACACTGACTTTAAACAGGCCGGCATATATAGGAATGTGTATTCTTGATCTCAGTAAGACACTTATGTATGATTTCCATTATAATTACATTAAACAAAAGTATGGTAATAAGGCCAAGCTGCTCTTCACTGATACAGACTCCCTAACCTATGAAATCGAAGCTGAAGACGTCTATAGGGATTTCTGGAATGACAAAAACAAATTTGATAATAGTGACTACCCTGAGAGTTCACCATATTTTGATAAGTCAAATAA
>JAEMWC010000647.1:412500-422500 GCA_016490735.1 Pachyseris speciosa
TATACAGCCTATTGAACAAGAGGGTGCGCCAGGTTATACAGCCTATTGAACAAGAGGGTGCGCGAGGTTATACAGCCTATTGAACAAGAGGGTGCGCCAGGTTATACAGCCTATTGAACAAGAGGGTGCGCCAGGTTATACAGACTATTGAACAAGAGGGTGCGCCAGGTTATAAAGCCTATTGAACAAGAGGGTGCGCCAGGTTATACAGCCTATTGAACAAGAGGGTGCGCCAGGTTATACAGCCTATTGAACAAGAGGGTGCGCGAGGTTATACAGCCTATTGAACAAGAGGGTGCGCCAGGTTATACAGCCTATTGAACAAGAGGTGCACCAGGTTACACACCCTATTGAACAAGAGGGTACGCCAGGTTATAAAGGCTATTGAAAAAAGGGGTCATTGGCTTAAGATGGCAGCAGCACGCATGCAGGAAGAGGTTTTGAACGAGCACTATGCCCCGGCCGCGCAAGCGGGGCTACCAGTCTTGGAAGAGCAAGTCTTTGATCATTTCGTCGTTGCAAGAAACGATTTTCAGGGTTGGAACGACGTTTGGAAAATGGGAGTTTCTCCAGAAAACGAATATAAAAACGACATTGAAGGGTTTTCTGCAAATGTCATGAGAGAAGAAGCTTTGATGCTATTCAAGAAGGATTTGACAAGTTTGGAAGCATCAAAGTAAGTTTTGGCATGGAAGTCCTTTTCGAACGTGAAGTTCGCAATGAAGAAAACGAATTGGAAACGATAACACAGAAACATTTATTTCAAAGGAGAAACAGACATTATTACTCTAGAAAACTATATTGCCGAATTTCAAAACCAGTTTGATCAGTTTGTTGGAAGGATTCAAGGTGAAATCAACCAATGGTCTGCGAATGGTTCAGGATGGGCAGTCAGTGGCATATCTCGCAGTTACGTGAACATCGCAAATTATGAACCTTTTGCCGGAGGAACGTATGTCCCTTGCCCCCCAAAACAAGCAAGCAAAAAGGCAATCATAAACGCCAAGAATAGAGACAACGAATGTTTGAAATGGGCTTTGAAATCTGCTTTGTTTCCTGTCTCCAAAGACCCACAAAGACCAAGCAAATACAGAATCGTTGTCGATGGAATCAACTCCGATGGAATAAGTTTTCCAACACCTGTAAAAGACATTGACAAACTTGAAAAACAAAATCCGCGTCTTGCAATAAATGTTTATGGGTGGGATGACAAAAAAGAAAGTGTCAATGTTCACAGAATCTCCAAAAAAGACAAAAGAATCAAAAGAATAAATTTGATGATTTTGCAAAAAGACGAAAAAAACCCACTACTGTTTTATAAAAAGTATGTCGAAATTGCTTTATTATACCTCAAAATATCAAGATAAAAAATTCTTTTGCGAAATGTGTTTGTCTTTGTTCTCGAAACAACGGTTCTTGAAGAGCATCAAAAATACTGCAACGGTGTGAAAGGTGCTCCAACAAGAATAGAAATGCCCCAAGAAGGTGAAAACATCTTGAAATTTGAAAACTTCAAAAAACAAATGAAAGCACCCTTCGTTATCTACGCCGACTTTGAAGCAGTAATCACAAAAATTCCGGAAGACAAAGGAGAAAAAACAAAATGTACAGAGAAAACAAATGTGCACGAAGCTTTTGGATTTGCTTTCACAGTTGTCACAAGCGATGGAAAAGTCGTGCGCCCTGTTTACACTTACAGACAAAAACCCGGCTCGGAACAGAAAACAGCAGAAGTATTTCTGAACATGTTGTTAGAAGTTGAAAAAGAGTTGCGAGAAATCCTGGAAACCAAAGAAAAAGTCGAAATGAGCCGACAAGATTGGCAACGTTTTAACCACGCGAAAAATTGCCACAATTGCGACGAGCCTTTGGTCAAAGAACAGTTTCTCGATTCAAGACCGACTTACGACATATGGAGAAGCAAATATACAGGGCAAAGTCACAAAAATTGTTTCTTCAAAGAGCAACAAACAACCATACCTGTGTTGAATGAGTTTGGCCAATACGAAGACAAAATTGTATTTGATTTCTGGTAAATAAAAAAGACAAACAACCTCTTGATTCGATTGACAAATGGATTCAAAAAAATCAACAAGACTGCTTGTTTTAAGGCGAACCCCTGCTGCAAAAAGATTTCAGAGACGCAGTAATCGACCACTGCCACATCTCAGAAAACTTTCGCGGCCCTGCACACGACAGCTGCAACAAGAAGCTGCGAATCACCCCCAAACAATCCCAATACCTGTCGTTTTCCACAACTTGAAAGGCTACGATTCACACCACTTAATGAAGGCAATAGCCGACATCCGAACGGACAAACCTCTGAACTGCATTGCAAACAACATGGAAAAATACATTTCATTCAAAGTAGTGTATTAGGCACCACGGTTTCCTTTTTTTGCTGTGGTTTCTCATTAAATTGCTGTGGAAGACATTAATGTCGATGACGTAATAATAGTGGATGTATTCCTTTACATAACAGAGACAGTGGATGAATTCCTTAGGATAATAACAGTGGATGTTTTCCTTTACATAACGGAGAGCGGATGAATTCCTTCGCATACTAATAGTGGATGTATTCCTTTTCATAAAAAGCGCATGTAAAATTAAATCTTTTCGTTAGGTAGACATTCGCGAAACCTCTCGCTGACGATTTATTCCAAACTCTATTATGCTTTCATAGTAAAAGCAGATAGTTTGTGAAAGCGCTATCTTTCTTGCAATTCGTTTGCCAGGAAAAACTTATCTCCGAGACTTTCAGTTTATTCGAAATGTTTATCGATCATTACTGTTAAAATGGCTTGCTTAACCGTTAACGATTTCCAAGTTGCTTTGAATGTTTGTGTATCTCTCTCTCGCTTTCCGCTGCATTAGTCACTGGCTAATTATGCAAAATTAATGCTAATTATGCAAGTCTTCTCTCACCCTATATTTGCATCAGTACAAATTCAAGAGAAGAAGCCCATGGGACACCTTTGAAATCACTGGCATTGAAATAACAACAACAATGGACATTCGGAGCGCTTAATTTTCAACACGCGATAATGAATGTTTTCGAACAACACGTTTCTTGAGACATTATTCCTTTTATTAGCGAATACAAAAATGATTCAAATACACAGAGATTTGAAACGAATGAAAATGCATTTATTGACAACGAAAGCTCCAACAACTAAGAAATGTTTAGTACAAAGTATCAGGAAATTAGGATGCAATCAATCGTCTTCGTTACACTGAGAATACCAAACAGTAAGACTGAAGTCCCCTTTACAAAGAAAAAGACTCCAATAGAACAACACGCTAGATATTGGTTTGAAATACATTCGTATTGAGAGCAAAAACATAGTATAACAGTCAAAGTAGGTCTAGTCTTCATCTTGTGGAATGGGTTGCTTCACAAACAATTGGTTAAACAAGAATTTCCGCTTATCGATGGCTAGTTATGTCGATTCTAGCCAATCGAATCCATCCGTATCTTTGAGATCTTTTTGGGTTTCCATTACTTTTTGGAAGGTGTAATCTTTCTTCATCGCTCGCATCCACTGCAAATACTGGAACAGCACTTTTCTCAGTTCTTTTCCGTAGAGAGGAAGGAGAGCGTTCTGCGCTTTAAGGTGAGCCACATTTTCCGAATCTCCGTTTCTTTCGTACTCGTCGATCAAAGCATTGAGCTGGACCTCGTGACGTTCCTGAGCTTCATCTAACATGCGCGACCATGGGTTTAAGTGCTCTGTCACTTCTTGGGAAGAATGCGTTTCTTGGCTAGATTGAGAGTCTTCACTGTCTTCGTTATCTTCGAAATTTCCATTACCACGTTGAAGAAGGTAGTCATTATAACCGTCGCTCCAAGACATTTTTTTGGTTTGAACAGCACGAGCTCTGACAGAAAACTGAACGGCAAGTGGAGCGCCCCCTTTAAAACGAGCAGTGAAAATGTGAAGCTTATGGGATGCGGTTTAGTTTGACAAGCTACTGGTACTGCAGGCGGGGTTACTAAGCTCTCTTCTCTGTGTTCGGCCTTTCATCGTCTCCATACAAAGTGAGCCACTCAGGAACTGAATCTGATGTTGTTTTACAATGTTTGATTCTCTTGGCTGCTTTTCCAACGTCTCTTGGTAGAGATTTCAGTGATATATTTACTCCTCTTGGTGTTGATAATTGATGGACGATCGTATCCTTTTCCTCTTCCTGCACTGATAGAGGTGTTTCACTTCTTGAACGTCTTAATCCCTGGCTCCTCTTTGCTGGATAGATTATCACTCTAACCTTAGGTTGTAATTTCGCTTCTTGTAACCACTTCCTTCGATCGATATAATCTAATCCATGTACATCTGTGAGATGATTAGACAATTTAACGAGATATTTTGCTCCACAATTCGGAATTGGACAATCACGGCACAAGCGTTTAGCCATGTTAATAGTTCGAGATCTCAGCAGAAATAAAACCATTTGAGCAAATTTTAACCTTTTATTCCAAGGACAAGAAGGACACAACACAGGACGAAAAGGACACAACACTGGACGAAAAGGACATTATAGGGGCAAAAGGGACAAAACAAGGTCATTCAGGACAAAAGGAGACAATCGGGACATTTGAGGTCTTTTTTCTTTTCAGGAGGTTCTATCGCGCGCGGAATCTCGCGAGGGGCTACCGCGCGTCGAGTCACATTTCAATTCATGAAGCCAGGTTTCAATCCAGCCAACTTATTTTATTGACAAACTATGTACCATCTTTTGATAGAATTCTTTTGGAGAAAAGAACTGTGTTGAGGAAGGCAGAACTTTATTATATTTCTTTTTATTTCAATAGCAATGAAAAAGAAAAACCGTACTGCAAAGAAAGTTGTATTTTGACTTGTTCCTCCTCTCCAGAATAATAGAACGCATTATCTTAATGTTCCGTGTCATTCGTAATTTTAAAAGGTCTGGGTATTTTTGTCTTACTGGAATACAGCGATTCTCGAAAGCACAAGCGCGAAACTGAGAGCAAAACTTCTTCTCTCAATAATAGCTGTATTCCAGTAAGACAAAAATACCCAGACCTCCTTCTTGTCCTTCGAATAAAAGGTTAAAATTTGCTGAAATGGTTTTATTTCTGCTGAGATCTCGAACTATTAACATGGCTAAACGCTCACGCTTGTCCAAGGTGATACAATACCAATCACATCTCGAGGGGTTTCATGACTTTGTATGAGGCGTTTCATATGAACATCAACACGAAAAAAGTTTATCATCCAGCTCTCCTAACTGTGCACCTTCTATGGTTTTACTTACTGAGTGATAAAGTATTTGGGAAATCTGATGGATCGCAGGTCAACTAGGCACTGATCACTGCAGCTCGTATGTACACTGTATCTACGTTTGGTCATGATTCATTACTGATGCTAGAGCTATTTAGGGTGTTAAAATGTCAGCCAAAGATTATCTGTTAACGATCATTTTTGCTAAGATTACTTTATCTTTTAAAAAATGGCTCGGAAAATTATGGGGACTTTCCATGCTTGTGGTAATACATGGAGATATGACCTGAAAATATAAATCAGGGAAAATCTCAAATACTTTTGTATGAAGGTAAGAACATTGTCATTTGTGCTCTATGATGGGTACAGTCAACTCTCTCATATGCGACCACTCTTGATGCAAGACAAAGTGGTTGCTTACGCTGAGACGTGGTCATCTACGGGAAAAAATAAGAGAATAAGCTCAAACCAAAGTGATTAACGTGATTACATAAAGTTATTACCTAACGAGCAACAACTTACTAGGCAAACTGACAACTGCCAATAATGTCTCGAATCAAATAACACTTAAAACTGTTGAAAATTTGTACATAACATCTTACATCAATATTACAATCCATTTTTACTTACAAATCGTATTGCAGCTTTTTCTTGTTAGTCAACTGCTATAATCTGTGAGCACGCTTGGTCAGCGCTTTTTAAAACTGAACTTTTGTGATATTTGAGCAATGGTTTTCTTACAGTCATACGTGATAATGCCGTGTGGTCGCTTACGAGAAGCAGTCGCTATGACAGAGTCGACTGTACTAGGTTTTCAAAGAGACAATTCATCCTTTTTTTGTTCAATCAAAGGCCTTTAAAGAGCAATTGTATGGTAACAGTCGGGGAAATTCTAAACAATGAAACTGATTTGGCTTTAACAATTCATTTTCACTTACCAAATACAGAATAAGGGCTTCATATCCACAATTTGGTTTGTTTATGGCATGAATTATGCTCAAAATTCCATTTTGAATGGCCTTAGAGGGGCATGAAGCGTTTGTGGCAAAAATTCAACAAACCTTGACAAGCCAAATTTTTCTCAGCTGATTTTAATAATTGGGTCACTAAAGTAAATAATGGTATAGGTACAGAAGTTATGCTAGAAGGCAGGTAGATACACTGATTTTTTGAAAAATGGCAATTTTGGGTTGAAATTTTGACATCAATTTTTGCCAAACTCTAGCCCCAGGCTCCTCTCTGTCCAATACCTCGAGGACAAAGTTACATGTTTGAAATGAAAGCTCTATTATAGTAGAGTTCATGGTAAAAATCATTTGGAAGGACAATTTACCAATTGGGTTTTATGGCACTTTTAAAATGTCCCCTGGAAGGCTGGGTTTTTGGTGCTCAAAGGGCAAAAAATGAGACACCCCCTGAAACTCCAAAACTAAAAGTCAGAGAAGTGAGCCAAATTGGCTTTTGAAATATCTCATTGCACCCAACTTCTGTGCCAAGTTTCAGCCAAATCGGTTGTCCACAACTTTTGCCCCCCGGAACACTTTCTCAGACAATGACACGTAAACCCTTGGTCGCGCATATTAGATGAAGCTCAGGAACGTCACGAGGTCCAGCTCAATGCTTTGATCGACGAGTACGAAAGAAACGGAGATTCGGAAAATGTGGCTCACCTTAAAGCGCAGAACGCTCTCCTTCCTCTCTACGGAAAAGAACTGAGAAAAGTGCTGTTCCAGTATTTGCAGTGGATGCGAGCGATGAAGAAAGATTACACCTTCCAAAAAGTAATGGAAACCCAAAAAGATCTCAAAGATACGGATGGATTCGATTGGCTAGAATCGACAGAACTAGCCATCGATAAGCGGAAATTCTTGTTTAACCGATTGTTTGTGAAGCAACCCATTCCACAAGATGAAGACTGACCTACTTTGACTGTTATACTATGTTTTTGCTCTCAATATGAATGTATTTCAAACCAATATCTAGCGTGTTGTTCTATTGGAGTCTTTTTCTTTGTAAAGGGGACTTCAGTCTTACTGTTTGGTATTCTCAGTGTAACGAAGACGATTGATTGCATCCTAATTTCCTGATACTTTGTACTAAACATTTCTTAGTTGTTGGAGCTTTCGTTGTCAATAAATGCATTTTCATTCGTTTCAAATCTCTGTGTATTTGAATCATTTTTGTATTCGCTAATAAAAGGAATAATGTCCCAAGAAACGTGTTGTTCGAAAACATTCATTATCGCGTGTTGAAAATTAAGCGCTCCGAATGTCCATTGTTGTTGTTATTTCAATGCCAGTGATTTCAAGGGTGTCCCATGGGCTTCTTCTCTTGAGTTTGTACTGATGCAAATATAGGGTGAGAGAAGACTTGCATAATTAGCACTAATTTTGCATAATTAGCCAGTGACTAATGCAGCGGAAAGCGAGAGAGAGATACACAAACATTCAAAGCAACTTGGAAATCGTTAACGGTTAAGCAAGCCATTTTAACAGTAATGATCGATAAACGTTTCGAATAAACTGAAAGTCTCGGAGATAAGTTTTTCCTGGCAAACGAATTGCAAGAAAGATAGCGCTTTCACAAACTATCTGCTTTTACTATGAAAGCATAATAGGTGGTTTGCAGCCAATCTCTGGAGACACAGATAACAATGGTGAAACGAACAAATGCTGGTGGACGAACAAAAGGAGCTAATGAGAGATGTATTGTTTACGTCCACCAGCATGGCGGCGATGACGTAACGTGAAAACCACCTATAGAGTTTGGAATAAATCGTCAGCAAGAGGTTTTGCGAATGTCTACCTAACGAAAAGATTTAATTTTGCATGCGCTTTTTATGAAAAGGAATACATCCACTATTAGTATGCGAAGGAATTCATCCTCTCTCTGTTATGTAAAGGAAAACATCCACTGTTATTATCCTAAGGAATTCATCCACTGTCTCTGTTATGTAAAGGAATACATCCACTATTATTACGTCATCGACATTAATGTATTCCACAGCAATTTAATGAGAAACCACAGCAAAAAAAGGAAACCGTGGTCTCTAATACACTACTATTCAATCTTGGCAATCTCGTTTTCATTGACAGCTTCGCATTTCTCTTGAAAAGTTTGGACACTGTTGTGAAAGCCACCCCCGAAAACAAACTCGAGATCACAAAAGGCCTTTTCCCAACAAACCCCCAAATCGATCTCCTCTTCGAAAAAGGTATCTATCCATACGAATACGTCGATTCCCTTGAAGTTTTCGACGAAACAAGCCTCCCCCCAAAAGAAGGTTTCTTCAGCACGCTTTCTGGTCAAGGGATCTCTGACAAAGATTACGCACACGCGAACAAAGTTTGGAAAACGTTTGGCTGCAAAACGCTGGGGGACTACCACGACTTCTATGTCACAACCGACGTTGCGCTTCTTGCAGATGTTTTCGAAAATTTCAGAGACATCTGCATGGAGAAGTACAACCTCGACCCAGCGCACTACTACACTTCGCCGGGCCTTTCGTGAAACGCTTTGCTCAAAAAGACGAAACTAGAACTCGACCTTTTGACAGACATCGATATGCACCTTTTCGTCGAAAGGGGCATGCGCGGAGGTATCTCAATGGTGAGCACGCGGAAGGAAACAATCCGCTTGTAGAAGGGTTCGATCCAGCCAAACCCACCAAGCATATCCTCTATCTCGACGCCAACAACCTGTACGGCTGGGCGATGAGCAAGCACCTCCCCCTGTCGGGTTTCCAGTGGAAATACGACATTTGCGAGGAAGAAATTCTCGCGAAGAAGGAAAACGCGGAGAAAGGGTGGATTTTGGAGGTGGATCTGGAGTACCCCCGCGAGCTCCACAGAGAGCACAACAGTTATCCGCTGGCGCCAGAAAGAAGGCTGCGAAGATGGAATGGCTCTCAGACTACCAGAAAAGAATGATAGAAGAACTCAACTTTCCATTCCTCGATTGTGAAAGCTTCTACTGACGCTCCAAGACAAAAACAACTACATGGTCCACTACAGAAACCTGCAATTCTACTTGTCACAGGGGATGAAGTTGAAAAAGATACACAAGGCGCTGGAGTTCGACCAAAAACCGTGGATGGAGCCCTATATCCGCATGAACACAGATTTTCGCAAAAAAGCAAAGAACGATTTCGAGAAAGACTTCTACAAAATGATGCTTATGGCTGCCAGATGTCTTACTCTATCATGACATCGAATTTAATCCAGGTCCGACGGAGAAGAGACCAAAATGTGTTACGTGTAATATGGCGGTACGAAGAAACCAGGCGGCCATCTTGTGCAGCAACTGTGCTTCTTGCTTCCATGCGAAATGCTCAGGTCTATCAAAGGATGTTCTCAATAAGATCTACAACTCCTTCGATACATGGTTCTGCCTGACCTGTAGTTTACCACCTTTCTCGGACTCATTCTTTGACTCTTCGATCTCGTCGATAAATGATTCAATTGCGAACAATTCTTCAGTTACAAATAACAACGATGACCTTGTCTGGAAAATACTGAGCCAACACTCAGCCAAACATTGTGTCATTGGAAGCTTCAACATTAACAGTCTAGGTAACAAGTTCAGTGAGGTGATGGAATGGATACAAGCCTTTGATATATTGACCATACAGGAAACCAAGTTGGATAAATCGTTCCCTGACTCACAATTTGCAATAGATGGTTATAACATGTTTCGTCGAGATCGGAAGAAAGGTGGTGGAGGAATTATGGTGTACATCCGCAAATCAATTCCCTCCCACC
>JAEMWC010000647.1:427500-440000 GCA_016490735.1 Pachyseris speciosa
ATATGGAAAGATTTCGAACTTGTTTGTCCAAAATGTGGGATGGTACAAAAACTCGGCACAGTGCTCCATCCCCGCAGTGAAGAGAGAGGCTGGCTACCAGTTGTGATTTCTCATACCCACATCCGCAAAACTCTGGAAAGATACAACATTTTCAACGCAGTCAACACCCGTGCGTTGCCTGGAGGACGAGAGTGTGGCGCGGCGCGGCGCGGTGGGAGTTCTTGGGGAATGTCATACACGAGTTCGCGAACTTTCCCGAATCAGACAAGCGGTCGGTGAATTACGTTTGTTTCTTCCACGACTATTTCAAAGCGGTTCCAGAGGAAGTTTGGCCACGCAAAAAAGAAATTCTCGCAAGAATTTCACCAGCTTTTGAGAAAATTCAGCCAAAGACACGGCAAAAGGCGAAAGAAAGATTCGATAGGTGGTGGAACGTTGTCAATCCACAGTGAAATGTTTGGCGTACTTTGCCAGAAGTTTCGCGGGGATTTCCATGCAGTGGTCGGAAACGAAGTCGTCGATCATTTTCAGCCTGTCGAGAAACTTCTTTGCATCGAAAGGTTCTCCCCTGAGATGGAACCGGATAGCATCCAGTAATTTTTTGTATTCCACCCGCGTGAAGCTGGCCTTTTCGGCCTTTCTGTCGTATTTCTTCGCCGTTGCGACAATTTTCACGACAGCACCAAACGCGGTCAGACCGGTAATGACAGCAGGTTGAAGAGTAACCCCTCCCGCGACAGCTCCAGTCAAAACAGCTTTTCCGGCAACCACGTTGCAAAGCAAGTTCCTGTACTGAAACGTTCGTAGCTTTTCGTAGCCCCAATGTTTCTTGTGGTAAAAAGCAAAGAGTCGCTTCAACATATCGACGGTGTCCTTCGGAAGGGTCGGTTCGATGTGGTTGAAGTCAAAGATGTTGAGAGGGGGAGGCCGGGGCTTTCTGTTTGGCAACCACATTGTATATTTTCAGAAAAAATTTCAGAGAACAGTGTCATAAGAAGAGCCACCATTTTGTGTCTGTGAAGCAAACATGGCTGCGCGCATTCTTTCCCGCTCGTGCCACTTCGGTTTGGAAAAATTGCGCGTGCGCAGGTTGCAAGGGCAGACAAGCCGACACTCGTCACACCAGTCGTATCAGGTGTATGTGCACAGGAAGCCGTCGATGTGGTTGAAGTCGAAGATGTTGACGGGGGAAGGCCGTGGTTTCCTCCTGAGCAGCCACATGGTTATATCAAAGGGTGAAAATCATGCAAGGAACTCGGCGGCGAGCGTCACTTTGGTGTGCTGGTCAAGGCCAATAATTTTGAACGACAATGCGGTGGCTCTTGGAAAATACAAATGCGTCCTTAGTGCCCCCAAAGTTACCCACCCAGTCGCTCCTTGGCTGATATTGTGGGATACAATCTTGCTTCCACTCCCTCCAGTGGTGACGTAAATACGCAAAGATCCATTTCGGGGCATGGAAGAGAGGTCATAAAAGTGCACATCACAGCGAATCAACTCTCTGAAGAAGGGGCAACTCTCTTGTTCCTCGTGGCCCTACAGGCCCTGCAGGCCCTGCAGGCCCTTGCGCACCGGTCGGTCCTGCCGGGCCGCGATCCCCCTTCTCTTCGTGTTGGCCCCGCGGACCAGGGGGATCACGAGGCCCAGGTTTTCCTTCTCCTGCGCTTCGAAAAAATCTTCCCGGAAGTTCGTTCAACCATCCCATGTCTTTTCTATATACTCTCGTCGAAAGTTTTCTTCATCTCTTTCCTTGGCTTGTCGTAATAAAAAAAAGAAAATTTTTTGCTGGTTTCACGGTCCAGAAGGACGGGATCCACCTCCAGATCGGCGGCGATCCGTCTGTTCTCTCTTGGAAGGAAAGCAAAAATGCAGAAATGGCTGCAGTTGTCGCGGATGTCCTTGGGCGTTTTGTAAAAGTCCTGCGAAAGATAAATCACAGTGCAATTGCGGTGCCGCCCGTTTTTGAAATAGTTTATTATGTCGTCTTGGTTCTTTTCGCAAACCAAGTCGTCGAACATGACAATTGGTTTTCGGGCGGGAGCTCCTCGAGCCGAACGATGTCGTCGCCGGGATACGCTTCGACGACTTCGTAGCCGACCTTGGGGTTGATTCTTTCGACGAAGTCCCCCAGAAGCGCCTGATATTTGTTCGGGTGAAGGTTCTTCGAAAAAAAGCAGAACCTTGTCGAACTACAACAGCTTGTAAAGCATGTGCAGCAAGATATTTGTCTTGACGGAACTGCTGGGCCCACAAATCAGCATCCGGAAAATGTCCTCGGGCATGGACTGGTCGCCTTGCAGCCAATTTGTTTTCATTCTCCATATATCCTCCTGTGAGAAACCCTTTCACCTGAGGTGCAGAACATTTCTCTGAAGAAGAGGCGAGAGCGAGCGGCGGCCAAAGCCGCGCTGGAGACGCAAGAAGACGAGATTCGCCAAGCTTTCAAACGAGACAAACTTCCAAAGGCGATGGGGGAAATCGAAGCGGAGCGGGTTTTCAAACCGATCACAAAACGGCTGGAACCACCACTACCCCCAGAAGAAGCGGTGGGGCCAGACTATGGAATGGAGGAGTTCGACAGAATCAACCCGTTCGACTGGCAGGAGGGGTTCCAGCCGGAGGTCCCCACCCCTCCTCCTTCGCCACTGCACACCGACGAAGAAGATTCCGAGTTTCCTCCACCACCTCCAACTGTGGAGGAAGAGGACACAGTTCCTCCGCGCCAGGCTTGGCCTGCCCCCGTCGAGACGACCGAATTCATCCGCTCACGCCAAACAGCAAACGCTTTGGCGGCGCTCAGAGGCCATCGCACGAGAATGGAGAATAGTGGCCAAGATAAAAGGAAGAGCGGCGATTACAAAAATTGGACTCTGGCGCAAATCAGACAAGAAATAAAAAGGCTCGAGGAAGGTGGAGAACTGTTGCTTCCAGCCCCATCGTTGCTTCCACCTGCAGAGTCATCAGGTTTTGCTGAAAGAGAAACGCTGCCGTTTTCACCGGGCGAACTTCGAGAAGGAAAAAAGAAACTGGTGAAAAGTCCCCCACGAACGAAACAAAGAACACCTGGGACTGGGCTCGAGGTATGGCGATGTAGTCACGTTTTTTTTGAACTCCGGTCGAAGACTTGTGTTTATTTCAAGTGAACGCTTTAAATGTCTTTAAATAACCTACTAGTATCAAACGTTAAACGTAAGCTTCACAGTAGGTCATCTTCTGGAAGCTCCAGCAACTCGCCCGACGAGAAAAGACTGAAGGGCCACGCTATCAACGCGACGGAAGACAAAGTTGATGAAGGTGACGAAGTATTTCAAGAGCTCGACATGGCAGAAAAGCTATTAGAGAGAATGGATCAAATTTCTCTCAAGATTCAAAAACTTGACGCAATAGAAGCGAAGATAAACAAGTTAGACAGTATTGAAGAGAAAATGGAAAAATTCGCGACGAAGGTGAGTGAAATTGAAAATTCGTTGGCGTCACTTAGGTGTGAATTCAATGCTTCGAAGGAAACGCATGCGGACTTAGAACATTCTGTTGATGAAATTAAAGAAAGCGTCGATTTTGCTCACAGTAAAGTCGAATTGTTGGAACTAAAAGCCTATAAAACAGAAGCTAATTTGAAGGAAGCAACAGAGGAGTTACAAAAGAGTATTCTTTATCTGGAGGCATACAGCCGGCAGGAAAACTTAAAATTTGCAGGCATCCCGGAGGGTAGAGAGGGCCAGGAAGATACAGGAAAAGTCTTGGCAGAGTTTCTTTCTACAAAGCTTGGCATTCAAAATCCCGATGATATAGAACTTCAACGAGTGCATCGCATTGGAAAGAAGGGTGACCGCCCTCGTATGATTATCGCAAGATTCTTAAGATATGCTGACCGGGAAAGAGTAATGAGGAAAGCCTTCAAACTGAAAAACACTAATTTCACGATTTACGATGATATACCTAAAGAACTGATCGAGTTAAGAAAGAAGCACATGCCAGCCTTTCGAGAGGCCAGAAAAGCAGGAAAAAAGGCAGTGTTCAGTAAGTCTGAGCCAGATAAACTCTTCATCGATGGCAAACTTGTTGTCTAGGTATGAGCTAAAGAGTAGGTGCTATATTAATTTACGCTTAGTTATATATATATTTTTCTTTTTATATCCTCTGACTTTGGAGTTCAAAGAGTAGTGAGAAAAAGTAGATCGGATATCGCCGGGGTTTACTGTTTAATTTCTCTACCCCTAGCTAAGTGAGAGTCCAATTCGCATGGACGGATGCGGGAATCATTCTAGCGGCCTCTTAAAATCATTGTGTGTTTGTGGTGTTTTTTCTGTATGTGCAGTACTATCGCGCAAAATGCAAATTGCTAAGTGCTTTAGTTGGAATGTTGTATTCTTTTTGCCTTGTATATTCCTTTCTATGTATGCTATGTTGGGAAACAATAGGAAATTAATAGCATCAACCATTCGAGAAGTTCATTAGTATTAATTTTAAAATGCTTTCTTTAAATGTCCGAGGTATTCGCTCCCTGGAGAAAAGGAAAGCTTTGTTTATTTGGCTTCAAAAGCAAAATGCAGACATTATCTTTTTACAAGAAACACATAGCACGAAAGATGTTGAAAATGCATGGAAATGTCAGTGGAAGGGACCCATGTTTTTCGCACACGGTTCCAATCGCAGTTGTGGGGTTTTGGTACTTGTGAAAGACAATTTAGAATTTGAGATGAAGTCGGCGCTAATTGATGATAAGGGACGTTTCATATTACTTGATGCCAGAGTACAAGGCGACGATTACATTGTGGGGAATATTTACGCACCTAAGAAAGTACAAGAACAGTGCTCTTTTTTCGAAAAATTACAGGAAAAAATAGACAGTATTGTTGCTGACCAAAATCAGAACATTATCATCGGAGGGGACTTCAATGTTTTCACTGACCCAGATCTTGATTGCTCCGGTGGTACGCCAAAAGAGGAAGAATCCACTAAATTTCTCAATGACATGTGTCTTAATTTTGACTTAGTTGACATCTGGAGAATCCGGAATCCGGATTGTAAGGCTTTTACCTGGAGGCAGAAAAAGCCCCTCATCCAAAGAAGACTAGATTTTTGGTTGATTAGCGATGTCTGTCAAGATGAGGTAGAGGAAGCGAATATCAAAGTGGCCATCAAAACAGATCATTCAGCAATAACTATTTCTTTCAATACGTTAGATGAACAGATGCGAGGTCCTTCATATGGGAAATTTAACTCAAGTCTAATTGAGGATGAGAATTATGTTTTAGCGATTAATCCGAAAATACCAGAATGGCTAGAGGAATTCGAAGAGGTAACCGATAAAAGAGTATTATGGGATCTAATTAAATATCGAATCAGACAATTCACGATGAAATTTAGCAAAGAAAAGGCATATAGAAGAAGACAAAAACTAACAGAGGTTGAGACATCCTTAAAACAAGCCGAGGAGTTGCTGGCAGCCGAGCCATCGGAATCTAATCTTGAAAAAATGGAAGACTTAAACATTAAGAATATGATTCGCATTTTGATTATATAGCCAGAGGAGCAATAATCCACTCCAGAGCTACTTGGTACGAAAAGAGGGACAAAAGCAACAAGTATTTTTTGGGGTTAGAATCTCATAGAGGCAAAAAGAGCTGTATTCGAAAAATGTTCGCGAGTGATGGTACGGTCACTACAAACCCAAAAAAAGTTATGAAAGAGATTGAAACGTTTTACCCGATTTGTACGCGGCAAATGAAGAATCGCTAGACGAATATCACCCATTACTTCACAGACCAGAGATACCTAAACTCTCCCCCGATATGAGTGGTCTTTGCGAAGGAAGGTTATCAGTGAAGGAATGCTTTGATTGCCTGAATTCATTCGAAAATAACAAATCACCCGGAAATGATGGCCTCACTGTTGAATTTTATAAAATGTTCTGGAACTCCTTAGACAATTTATTGGTTGATTGTCTTAACTGCTCATATGAGGTCGGCGAATTGTCAAACACTCAAAAGCAAGCAGTTATTACACTAATTGAAAAGAAAGGGAAAAATAAGCAAAAAAATGGGTAATTGGCGACCTATTTCGTTAATAAATGTTGACGCTAAAATTGGCTCGAAAGCTATTGCCACAAGAATTCAGAAGGTGCTACCTGACATAATACACTTCAATTAAAATGCCTATATGAAAGGTAGAACCATTCTTGATGCAGTGAGAACTATAGATGACATTTTAGAGTACACGCAAAGGAAAGGAATTAACGGACTATTAGTGGCTATAGATTTCCAGAAGGCATTTGACTCAGTCAGTCGCAGATTTATGTTCAAGGCGCTTTCTGCTTTGAACTTTGGCCCGTCTCTGATCCATTGGGTAAAAACATTTTAAAATAACATATCTAGTGCCGTTATGAATAACGGTTACACAACAACCCCCTTTCAAGTTCTTAAAGGTGTTCGTCAAGGCGATCCACTATCGCCATATTTATTCATAATTTGTTTAGAAATTTTAGCTATTGACATACGCTGTAACAAAGAGATTCAAGGAATTTTGGTGGACAAAGAAGAGATAAAATTAGAGATTTTTGCAGACGATTTGACAGTCTTTCTTAAAAACTACACTTCGCTTAATGCTTTGTTTGCCACTGTGGAAAGTTTTACTTTATGTTCTGGTCTTCAAATTAATTATGAAAAGACGGAGGCAATGTTATTGGGAAAACAAGATCCAAAAGTAGCTCCTGCAGTATCCTCCGTTAGAAATATTTCCATTAAGAAGGCTGTTAAAATTTTAGGAGTTCATTTCACGTATAATCAGATCCTTTGGAAAAAGCTGAATTTTGAAGATATTCTGAAATCCATTCGTGAAAAGTTGCATCTTTGGAACTGGAGAAATCTAACAATTATTGGACGAATTCAAATTGTTAAGACATTTGTTATACCAATCTTTATGTCTAGAGCTGGTTTAGTATGTATACATAAAGACATAATTAAAGAAGCAAATAAAATTATTTTTAATTTTATTTGGAAAGGAAAAGATAAAGTTAAACGATCAACCCTTATAAGTGATGTGGAAAATGGTGGACTAAGAGCACCACACTTGGAATCAATCATTAAAACACAGCGAATCATGTGTTGTAAAAACTTGCTGACGCTCAACCAAACAGTTGGAAAACAATCCTCTTGCATTATTTAAAACCTGTAGGAGGGAAATTACTTTTAGGGTGTGCTCTTTGAGAGCGGGAAACACTTCGTGCAAACTGCGACAAAACATCAAGCAGTTGGTTTCCAAACTCGTCAAACGCAACTTGTTAACTCGAGCTCAAGGCCAGAAAATCTTTCGGGACTATATAGGATGACGTTTCACCTGCTGATTGACTCGCGGCTTGCGATGCTGGAGCCGGGGCGCCACAGCCAAAAGACCCACGATTTTCGGGTGCATTTCCACCCTCCGATCGAGCTCGACCCAGCGCGGAACTACGAAGCCACCCTCGACGAGCTGATCACGATAACCTATTCTTGACACAACGTGGAGGCACAGTACAACAACAACCAATTGATATGGAGAAAGAAGGGTGAAGATTGGAAAACTTTGACGTTCCCCGACAGGATGTATGGCTACACTAATCTCGCCTCCTATTTGCAGGCGCACACGGGTTTTGTTGATCCTTCTGCCGCGGACAAGAAAAATATTTTCAATCTGTACTTCGACTTGACAATCTACCGAGTTGTGATTGGAATCGACAAAGACTACGAGCTCGACCTCTCTGTCGGGGAGTTCGCCGACCTGCTCGGCTTCAACAAGAAGATTTTGACGGGCACGACAAGTTTCGTGGGAGACAGAATCTCAAACATAACAAGAGGCGTGGATTGGGTTTTCATCCATTGCGACTTGATAACGAGGAGGGTGAACGATGTGGCGAACGACGTTTTGTTCAGCGTTTCCACTGTAAGCCTGCCGGTGAATTATCCTTTCACAAAGGAGCCGCGGCGCTTGAAATTCCACCCCGTCAGCGGAAGCCGGATGGACTCGATCGGAATACGCCTCACAGATGGGAGAAACAACCTTTTGGATCTGAACGGGGCAGACGTGGCTTTGGCTCTTGGGATTTGAGAGGTTCCCGTTGAGGTTTGAAAATTCTCTTTGTTGTATATTGCGTGCCTTTGAGTCACGACTCGGAAATGAACAGCCCGAGTGAGTGGATGAAAATTTTCGACCCGCGAGCTGGGTGGTATCGCTACATGCACAAAGGGACGGGCGTGATTCGCAACGAGCTTATAGGGGATTGCCCGAAAGTCTCGAAGCCTGCGCCATTGCTGGTGAAAGCCCCCAAAGAGGCGGCTACCCCGAACAAAGAAGAAAGAGGAGCGAAAAAAATTCGACAATTGTTGGGGAAGCGAGGGGTGCAGAGGGGAGATGCAATGTGGAAGCTCACCTAAATTTTGGCCAATCGTCTTTGAAATTTTTTTTTCGGTTGTATACGCCATGGCATGGTTCAGATCTACGAAAAATCTTGAGAAGGTGGACTGCGACCGCATCAATCTGGACACGCCGCTCGTGCTCCCGGCGAATGCGCAACACCAGCCGAAGCAAGGTCTGAAGTTCTATGCAAGAGATCGGGATGTTGTGCACGACTGGTACAACGCTTACTTCAACGTCGAGTACCGCTTCAAAGCTCTTGCCGATAGGGCTCAGTCAACGGTTCTTTTTCGCTGATCAAGACTTTGGTGGTGCGCTCCGTGGGAAAGAAGCTTTACGAGGCGAACGGCGTCCACAAGGTGATATTTATCAAGACGCTGTTGGAGTACTCCAAGGACTATGCGACGAGCGTGGCAGAAGATGAGTTTTGGTACCTCGATACCGACGACACGACTGTGACGAACCCTGCCACCCCCGCCACCAACAAGGGCATCGAAGCGCGGCACAAACTTCGCGAGGGGCCGGAACGGTGAAGTCCGTGATTCCTCTGAAACATTTCTCCTTCTTCGAGGAGCTGTGGAACAGGCTTCTTCCCCCGATGCAGATTGAGATCGAAATCGTGTTGCAAGACGACGCTGAGATGATTTTCCAGAATGACAACACCGGACGAAGGATTGTTGTGAAAAAGTTCGAATTGTGGGTCCCAAAGCTGGAGCTGACGCCAGAAGGGCAATGTCTGATGAATGAACAGTTCCTGAAACCGACGAGATGGACCTTCTTGCAGGAAACCTTGGTCCCTAGCTCCGCCCGAAGAGATGCGAGTAACCAGTGGCAGATATCCACCGGCGTCAAGAGCGCAAAGCATGTCTTCATCTTCTTCCAACAGTCGCAGAAACAGCTCGCCCTTTGCAAAAACCCGTACAGCTTCGACACGTTCGATCTCGATGGAGACGATTCGGCGAAACTGAGCAGTTGCCGACTGCAGTATGGCGCGACTTACTATCCCGACCTCGAATACGACGGAGAGGACCGGGCGCGCATCCGCCGCGATTTGATCGATTTCCGCTACAGGAAAAACGACCCCAACTCTGGCACCTTGATTAACGTGAGCAACTATTCGTCTCTGTACCCGTTGTCTACTTTGACCTCCGCGCGACCAAAGAAAGCATGACGGGCGATGCGAAGAAAATGGTTCTGCATTATCGGCTGCACGAAGCCGCCAATGCTCAGGATTACATTTTCTTCGCCGCCATTTTGAACGAAGAAAAGGTCGTGATCAAGCAGGTTGGAAACGAGTTGGTTGTGGGGTGAGACGGAAATTCTTTACTTTAATAGATGGCCACGACGTACTCTCCGTTTCGAATCGCGCTCTCCGATGGGCAGAAACACAGCCTGCGAAAGGCTGTCGCCTCGCGAACGCCTGTGACTCTGCGGGTCAAACCCGAACAGATTGGGAATGGTGACTCCCTTCTTTTGACAGGAACTCAGATAAAACGCATGCGAAAAGCCGCCAGCGAGAAACGCGGCGCAGATCTCAAGATTTCCCAAACACAGATCCAAAAACTGGCGCAGAGTGGTGGGAATCTTTCTTCGACGGTGTTCAGTTTGGCGCGGCCGTTGCTTGTGCCGGCCGCCAAATCTGCCGCCAAAGCTTTGGCAACAGCGGGGCTGAGTTTCGCTGCAGACAAAGCTTTGAAGGAAATTTTCGGAAACGGCTATGGGCCGCGGGAAGGGGTGCTTTACCGGCTCACACAAATGTTGTCGCCAGACCAGAGGAAGGGGATTGAAAGAAAGTTGGTTGGGAAAGGAATGGTTCATGGTGGAGGGGCTGCACAGTATGAAGGGTTTCTGGGGATGCTGGCTTCCATCGGGGTTCCCCTTGCTCTGTCCCTTGTGAAAAGCCTCGTTGGGAAATGAATGCAAGTTGGCCGGCCCCGTTAGAGGCGCTCGGTCCCTCGTCTGCCTCCCCCGCCGCCTCGAGTTGGAAGAGGAAGAGGAATGCAGATCAACCCTCCGTGGTATCGCCCGCCGCCTGTTTGGGGCACTTGGAAAGATTGGAAGAAAAAAAAAAAATGAAATTTCGGGATGTCCCCCTCTCAAACATTGATCTGTCCAATTGGTGCAAATATCTCGGCATTCCTATCCGGGAGATTTTTTCTCGAAACTAAGTCAAACCGATGCACCATTCCCCTTGCATTTTGAACTTGGACGACTTTGGCAGTTTGGGGACACACTGGGTCGCTTACTGGCGTGGGAAAGACGTGGAGTATTTCGACTCTTTCGGACAGCACCCTCTTGTGGAATGGGAAAAAGAGATGCTGAAAGCGGGGCACAAAATCTGCGCAACGAGGAACAAATCCAGGCGATCGACAGTGTGCGATGTGGCTACTATTGCATTCTGTTTTTGAACGAGGGCAACAGGGGGACAAGTTATTCGGATATTCTTCGGATGTTTTCCGCAGACGTGCGGGAGAATGAGAAAGCATATAGCGTGATGGTGGACGTCTATTATGTGAAAGACAAACGCAAAACCCCAAACGTCCCTGGGACGGAGAAAGTGGTCACAACAAAAAGTGGGCGAAAAATTTTGAAAACGAAATGTGCGGTCTGCGGGATAACCAAGTCGCGATTCTTGCCGAAGTCGGGAAACTAGCGTGGTCCCTCTTGCAGAGGGCCCTGGAATTGGCACAGACATTGCTGGAACGGCGATGGATTTGTTCTTCGAACATGGAGTCCCATTTCTCGCGAAGAAAGGGCTGGAAATGGGGCGGTACTATGCGTCGGAGGCGATGAGAAACCCCGAGCTACAAAGAAAAGCGATTGATTGGGCTGTGGAGAAAGGGAAGCCTATGTTTCGAATGGTTGGGAACACTGTGTTGGACGAGCTTTTCACGAAGGTCCGGCCCAACATCCGTTACAAGACCGACAGGTTCGATCTCGATGCGCGTGGCCTTCCCATTCCCTTCCCGTTTGTGGATTTCAAGAAGATGTGGAGTGTTGTGTCCGATCCAACCCTTTTCAGGGGCCCGGTTGTTTCCCCGGAAGAGGGGCGGCGAATGGTGGCAGAATGCAAGCGGCAGTATAAAGAGTACAAGGACAGGGGTGGCACGCGGAGCTACGGGTCTTGGATCAAGTAATAATAATAAACTCTGTTTTATATAGCGCCTATATCACTAGCTGTTCTAGGCGCTTTACAACACTGGCCGGGGACTTTTTGCCAGACTGCTTATAACGCAGTTTACAATTAATGAAGTTTAGTTATGAGTGCCCCCGTAATGTCAATATCAAATTAAGACAGACACTAGGGGTGGTCACTGCCAGAGTGAGAGACTAGAAAGAAGACTAGAAAGTCTAACCGTATGTAGATGTCATTACAAAGGCAGCACTTTCTCCTCAATTATTTAAAGACCCTGAGTGTTGGTCTGGCCGGGGTTTGAACCCGCGACCTTCCGCACGGTAGTCCGGTGCTCTACCACCGAGCTAACCGGTCGGCGGTGCAAGTGGAAGGGATATGGCAAGGGGATGGTTGGGTCGGGGTTGGGAGACTTTGTCGACCCGTGGTTCACTCCTTATGGGGTCTTGGTTCCGAAGTTTGCGACAGACCCGAAATTTCTTCGAGCTTTCTCCAAAGCTATGCCTGGCCACCACGGCTTCTTGGATGTTCCGATAAAGACAGCGCAAAACTACTATGGCTCTGGTGTGGACATCCATGCCTTGATTGGGAAACTTCCAAAACCGAAGAAAGGTTACACTCTCCTAGGGCACAACTACACTGGACCATACAATTCCCTCGACCGGCAACTGGATTACAATCCAGAAACGGGTGAGATCCGGGAAATCGTTCAAAACCCAACAGGCGCAACGGATGCGATTGCGATGCAACACGACGTGGATAACAGCAGTTGTGGACACAGGGCAAAAAAATATGGTGCGGACGAAAAAAAAGTGCAAGCATGCTGCAAACAGGTAAATGGTTCGAGCTTTGGATGCGGTTCCGTGGAAAGAGAGACAATGGGGGCACGCTTTGGCGCGAAATGCTATCCACACGAAAGAGAAGTTGGGACTTGGTGTTAAAGCTCGAACCAAACGACAATAATATCCAAACGCCT
>JAEMWC010000647.1:447500-516525 GCA_016490735.1 Pachyseris speciosa
ACGATCTACGGAAAGTGGAAGTAAGTCTAGTAAAGTCAGCCGCTCTTTGTACGACGTCTCGCCTCTGCGCGTGCGTAAAATCCACCTTCTTGCACGTCTCTACACCTGCTACACCTTAGCATTGAGAGAAACGTAAGCAGGCGACCAGACTTGGGTGGCGTAACACAGCTGTGACTTGACCAAAGACAAATAAAGGGAGCGCCTAACAGAGACGCCAGTAAGCAGGGGACAAGTCCGTTTAAGCAAACCAAGAAGCTTGTTTGCTTTCGCAGTGATAGTATGGATGTGTGAGTCCCAAGAGAGCGTACTATTGTAGTTATGATGACGCCATCAAAAACCTTCATCCAATCTTCAATATTTCCTATTTCCTCAATTTAACTAATCCTTTGAGAAAAATTATCTCTTCCCAAATCTACCCCAAAATTTTCCCAACAGATTCACAAAATATTCCACAGCATGGATTTGTGAAATGGGTGTGAATTTTTTTAAATTGATTGCTTAATATTAAGCGACGAAAAAGCGGTGCTCAGTTGTACCCCCGCCTTAAAGGTGCACTATCGTGTAATTTGGATAAACCCAAAGATGTGCTTGCAACATTTATAGAACCTTTAAAATAATTCAAAGGTTTCTTACGTGGTACTTGTTATGTGCATTGAAACTATTTGCGGTTGTCTATGGCCACGAAAAATGAGGAGGAAATGGAATGTTAACATTTTCAGGCTTTGTCACTGTGGCTTGGAAAAATCGCCATAAAATAACATTTGTCTCTTTACCTTCTGGGAAATCATTAGAAATCTACCTCCTCGTGTTAAAAAGGTCACTCGTGTATTGGAAAAAACACTTCCTCACAATTTGAAACAACTTATAACAGAAGCTTCCGCTAATAACAAGAACTGCAGTGACAGTACCCCTTTAAGGGCCTGTTCACATGGAGGTGGGGGACCCCGGGTAGGTGAGGTACCCTACCTAGCCGTGGTCAAAAGAAGCTGGCTTTCACTTGCAACCCCGGGGCGCTGGGGTGAGGTTTAAAATGCTATCGCGTGGTGGCTAAGTACGTATATTAACAAAAGAATTCAGAGACAATTGCCCGGATGAACACCCCACCTCCAGCATTCACATGGAGAAAACTCACCCCAGATAAGCGGGTTACCCGCCCTGGCTGACCGGGCAACCCGCCTCGGTGAGGTACCCCACCTCACATGTGAACGCTATCGAGAAAAAAGAGAGATTGTATGGAGAGATTGGTAACCCCAACTAGGTGGGGGACCTCACCTGCCTGGGGTCCCCCGCCTCCATGTGAACAGGACCTAAGTCGTCACTATTTTCAACGTTTTAGGGTGTGGTCCCGGTTTTTGAATATGCCACTGTATGTCCCAGTTTATACAGACACTAAAGGGTCAGGCTCAAGCAACCACATTACAGAGGTGTCGGCATATTGTCAAAGAGGAAGGGATTGTAAGATAAAGTTTCAGTATTTTGCCGCCAAGGGAACCGTTTGTAATGAAGAAGTGTTCATATTGTCGAGGTGTCTGTAAGAAGAGCGTTTCCTATGCTCAAGCCAGATATGACCTAACCTGCGTCAGGTGTTCTCTTTTTCTTTTGCTCCCTCCTCCCCCAAGTAAGAAAGCCTGATCGCAGTTTAAATATCACTGAAGCGAAAACACGGCTTTTTACTCTCATTTCAGGTACGTGGGTGCAATATATATTGTTGTACCTTCAGCAACAAAACATGAAAAACATGAAATGGTTCCATCAAGCTGTATTATGTATCCTGCAGTAACCGACGACCGTAACAATATGGCGCTCTATCTCCTTGTGAATGGATAGCACGTGCAAAGCTTGTCCCCGTAATTACTTTCTGTTCCACTAAGTGGAGGGCATAGGTTCGAAACGTTTAAAGGTAAACTCTGACATGGAGAGTTCAACTTTATTTAGCTAAGGGTACTCTGTTTACTACAAGTAAGACAGTCATTATTTTACAACTTATTGCTGTAATTTGGCACCTCCCTGATGTTATTGAAAGCCGCAGAATAAAATAAAGCAGGTAGCCCAGATGTACCCACCTTACCAGTGCATGGTGCAAGGCCCTTCCACTGACTAGTAAATTTTAAAAGTACATCCAACTTTGGGATGCAATTTTGGGTTGACCATACCACACATGTTTTTTTTTAAGTTATAGTGCCTTTATTGTTCGTGAAACAAAGGTTGCAATTATTGAAACGCAGCCTGCTCACCGACCGCGAAATTCAAATATCTTCGTCAGCGATCGTGGTGTTGTAATGCCGAATTTGGGGTAGTAGGGTGTGAAAATAACTGCAAGCAGAAATGTTCTAACGGGGAAAGGCTGGGCAATCATAAGGCGTAGAGAGGTTGTTTCACTCGCGCAAATGCCTCAAAAGCTTCCAATAGGTTTTTTTTTCGTTCAATGTACCGTTTAACCGAGTGTATCAGAAGCATTTAGCATGCAAACTAGTCAAGTGTTTGTAAAATCGTCAGCTATAAGAACAGTTTTTCGGAATTTTCAGAAAACTAACATCTCAAGACAAAGCATCTCAAGACAAAAATTCTTTCACGGTGACAGATTTTTTCTTAGCTGATTAGGTCGCACCTGGGTTATGGCAAAACATGGTTCCTTAACTGGAGAGCACCTTTCCAACTGCTTTGTGCTACTCAAGATGGTGGCTTATATCCCAGAGGAAACAATCGACTGATTGTATTGTCAAAAAACATTTGTGTGTAGATGCGTGTATAACTTACACAATATTGTTATTGTATGGTATATACAATCAGAAAACAACAGTCCTCCATAACGAAAATACACGGCTATCTAGAAAAGGTGTTCCTTAATTTAGCTCTGCAAGAAAATTATTACAGTTTCTACAATTTCTTCGGATATGACTTCGACAGCAGACAAAATTCTTGAAGTACACTTATGTTATTATAATCCCGCAAAAATAATCCATGAGACACATGGATTACTGAAAGCGCATGTTTTGGTACTACAGTCGATCCCCCATCGACCCCCCCCCCCGGAAGCGACACTAAACATGCTAAGCACTGGTGGTCGCTTACGAGAGCTCAGACCACTATATTTTGACTATCTATATTTTGAGTCATTACCATGTGGCAATAATAGAGACTTACTCCGTATGCTTTTTGCTGGAGACAACAAGAAATGTATAGCTTGGCTGAAAACAAAGAGCAATGGATATGACTTGAACTAAAAAGGAGAAAACAATAACAGCTTCATTCAAAGACGGCTTGTACAACCGATTTATAAATTGGTTCGCCTTTCATGAGAGTTAAGGCTGTTGACTTTTTGTCGGCATTAGAAAATCATGAAATACGCTACTAATTTCAAGCATTTTTATGTCGTCTCTTTCTGCATGTTTATGTAATACATAATATATGAGCGGGAGACCTTTATGGGCAGTTCCGTTTTAAAGCCCATAAAGGTCTCACGCGAATATTTTATGTTACTTGTGAAATGAAACAATAGATTGTGTTTGTCGTGTTTGTAATGTTAATCAGTAGAAATCTGTATGAAAGTTAATGCATACTAATTAGCGGAGCAGGACACCTTTATGAAAGTTAATAATTTTTATTGGGGTTTAGAGAGGTATACATGTGACTCAAATACTACACGTAGATTGGTCGTTAGTCTTATGAATTATTAATAAATTTTACAATTAATTGACAGAGTCAAGCAAGCTTTCACAAAATATAAGTATCTTTTCGTGTGACAATTCAATCTATTTGTTTATTTCAGTGTACAGCATACGTATGTGTTGCAAGCTAGTCTATTCGGGAGACAAGCCCGGTTCGTTACATTTACGTCGAAGGTGCCAGGCAAGAGAGCTGAAATGTGACAGCTAATACATTTTCGCCCGTGGAAAGAAAGGCATAAGTGGCCGTTATGGGAGGTAATACAAAATTTAGAAACCTTCAGCTCTAAAAATTGGCCGCGGTTGCTTATGAGAGGTGGTCGCTTACGAGACTGGTCCCAATCACAGGGATTTGGTATTTTACAAACGTGGTCGCTTTCGGTAAGGGAGCGCTTAGGAGAGGTGGTCGCAAAGGGAGGTTCGACTGTATTCCGGATTAGAAATACTAGCAATGACGGTAATTGTTTTGTTGTTTTGGTTTTCACCTACTCCGTTTTCGGAATGAACGAAATGAACAGAATATGGTTTACTCGAGATACGCAGAATAAACGGGAAATCGTGCGCCAAGAGTATTCCGCTTCCCAAACTATGCACCCTCAGTTAAGATTACGCAAGAAAAACCTAGTTTTGCTATTAAAAATGGTTAGACGCCATAAGGCCGTTGAAACAGGAAACACGTCCTATCCATAAAAGCCCTTGAAGTCAAGCTTGTGTTTCTTTGGCAAACATTGCAAACCATCTGGGGTGCCATACCGCTCAACCTTGTGACCGCCGATCACAGTGACCGTCGGGGTAATCAAGATGGCGTTAGTAGAACCCATCGAAGGATCTTCGTCAAAGTAGTTGAAAGGCCTGATAAAGAAGTTGGCGGAGTTAGCAGCAGTTGCCGTGTTAGGTATTTCTTCTGAGTGCGGCACATGCATCATACCGATGGTTACCCAGGCAACCAGGTCCTCGTTCACAACGGAGTCGTTATCAAGAACATACTGACGGAAGTCCAACTGCGTGGAGAGAAAACAAAATGGTAGTAAACAAGCTGAATAAAAGATTTTGACTGGAAGATGGTCCAAAATGATTTTGTCAGGATTCCATAACTGTTAGTAGTATAGTAGGGATGGAATTAGCCTCTATCTCATTAAGATGGGGCGGAAGACATTAATTTCGATGACGTCATAGGTTATTGTCTGTATGTCATAAATAAAATAAGCAGGAATCTCATTAACGTGCGGAGGAATACAGTACGGCATGAATAGGACATCTTAACCCCACGCGTGTACCGTCACGGTGATTGCACAGCAAAGAGGGTCGGATGATGACCCGCCCTCCGACATCCCTTTTTTGATTGGTCAATGGCTTGTTCTGTTATTGCCTGAAAATCCTCCTCCTCATTTCTATTGTTTTGCCTCCTTCTCCTCCTCCTCCTCCTCCTCCTCAATTGTATTGTTATTCCTCCCCTTCATTTCTATTTTTCCCGGCACCACCACCACCATCACCACCACAATTCTATTGTTTTCCTCCATTACCACCAGCACCAAAACAGTAGAATTGTGGTGGTGGTGGCGGCAAAAATAGAAATGAAGAGGAGGAATAACAATACAATTCAGGAGGAGGAGGAGGAGGAGGAGTAGTAGTAGGGAAAACAATAGAAATAAGGAGGAGGTGGAGGTGGAGGAGGAGGAGGAGGAGGAGGAGGTGGAGGTGGAAGAGGAGGAGGAGGTGGAGGTGGTAGAGGAGGACGAGGAAGGAAAACAATAGAAATAGGGAGGACGATGAGGAAAAACAATAGAAATAGGGAGGAGGTGGAGGAGAGGAGGGAAAACAATGGAAATAAGGAGGAGGAGGAGGAGGAGGAGGAGGAAAACAATAGAAATGAGGAGGAGGTGGAGGAGGAGGAGGAGGGAAAACAATAGAAATTAGGAGGAGGTAGAGGAGGAGGAGGAGGAGGAGGTGGAGGTGGAAGAGGAGGAGGAGGAGGAAGGCAAACAATAGAAATAGGGAGGACGATTAAGAAAAACAGTAGAAATAGGGAGGAGGTGGAGGTGGAGGAGGAGGAGGGAAAACAATGGAAATAAGGAGGAGGAGGGAAAACAATAGAAATGAGGAGGAGGAGGGAAAACAATATCTATCTTCCCATACAGCAACCCCTCATAAGAGGATTATTTGCCGGGCGGTCAACAGAGAAAAATTAATCACACACACACACACACACACACACACACACACACACATTAACAATTAAAAGAAACTGAATAGCTATAACAGATGAACCAGCAGGAAAATGTAAAAACTATGTACAATGTCGATGGATAAAAAGTAAGAATTATTTAACTAAGACTCTAATGCATGTGCATGAGTAGGTATCAATCATAACTTTGAACCTACTGATCTGGCTTTTCCAGCCCATGACCTTCAGTGTTGAAAAGTCAAAATACAAGTACAGTAACATCGTATGGCACCAAAATATCTGCAATATGCTGCACTTTAGAGTATATTAAAGGCATGTAACATGAAAATGTACTATTAGCCAGTATAAAGAGGTGTAGTAAAAATGCCAGTAATGAAATTCTATCAGTCTCGATAGACAGAAAGGCCTCTCGAAAGGTGAGGACATAAAAGATGTTATATTTATGGGCCTGTGATAAACATTAAGTTAACACAACGAAGTAACTTATCACAAAAAGGGTGCTCTACAGTCACGAAAGTTTGGTTTATCAACGGAGTTGATAATGTAAATTGACCACCACTGTACAGGGATTCGATTAGCTGACGTTTCGAGCGTTAGCCCTTCGTCGGAGCGAATCGAGGAATTGTGGGTTGTGTATGGTTTATATACAGAAAATGGAGCTACCCTATTGGTGGTAACATGGTAACGTGAAAAACAGGAATAAATTAATTGCATGAAAAGCGCTCGTTGATACCATGGGGATTAAGAGTGCCAATTTGAAAGATCAGTTTTTGCTCGAGATTTTTACGGCTTTCCGTGGTACCTTGATGTAGGGAAAGGCCGGAGATCGACATGTGTTTTTTTGGAATGGTTAGGGTAATTAAAATGCCGAGCGACAGGTTTGGATGCGTCTTTGTCATCTTTCTCAACATCACGAAGATGTTCTCGGAATCGGTCACCTAGTCGTCTTCCTGTTTCGCCGATGTATAACTTTTTGCATAATGTGCAGGTTATGCAATAGATAACATTTGCGGAGGTAAACGTGAAGCGATCAGTGATCTTAACAGATCGCTTAGGGCCCGATATTTTGTCAGTGTTTTGAATGAAAGGACAAGTTTTGCATCGCGAGCGCGCGCATTTAAAAGTGCCAGGCTGTTCAGTTGTTTTGAATGCACTTCTAAGTAGAAAGTTACCTACATTTTTGTCGCGTTTGAATGAAATCAGCGGTGGTTGCGAAAAGATTCCAGCAGTTTCTGGATCATTTTGCAGTATCTTAAAGTTATTAAGAATGATGGCTTTAACTGGGTTATTATGCGGGTGAAATGTGAGGGTGAATGGAATTCTGTCATTCTTTTCCTTTTGTGACGTCTGTAGTGCTGACTGTTGATCAATCTGCTGGGCGCGGTGATGGCCCGATTGAACTACAGAATCAGGATAGCCACGTTTCTCGAAAAAATGGCACATTTCCTCTGATTTGTTGGAAAAATCAGTCATCACTACATAGACGTCGAAGTCTAAGAAATTGAGAATAGGGAATGGCGTTTATGACATGAGATGGATGTAAAGATGAATACAACAAATAACTGTGAGAATCGGTGGGTTTGTAGTGCAAACTGGTACATAAACCGTTGCCGCTGATAAAAAATTTGATATCAAGAAAGGCCAGGGAAGTTTCCGAAATTTCCCAGGTATATTTTAGAGCTGGATGAAAGGAATTAACGGCGGTTATAAATTGATTGATTTCCTCCTTGCTAGACGAAATTGCGCCGATACAGTCGTCAATGTAGCGACCGTAGAGTTCAGGTTTAGGACCGTTGTACTGATTGAAGAATTGGTACTCGACGTAACCTAAAAAAGATTGGCGTAGCTAGGTCCCATTTTTGTTCCCATCGCTACACCATTAATTTGTTTGTAATAGTTGTCAGCGAAAGAAAAAAAGTTAAGTGTTAAAACTAGTTCAGCTAGGCGGAGTAGCGTTTCCGAGCTTGGTTCCTTGACGGTGCGTTGATCGAAAAAATACTTAAGTGCTTGAAGGCCTTTTCATGCGTCTACGTTCTCTCGCTCCAATCAATATCTCTACCAAATTCAATGCGCTCAAGATTCTTTTTCACGCAACATCATGAGGATCACAGTCAGAGCTATGTGCCAAAAGCGTAATGACCTAGACAAACAAATTCTCCAGTGCCACTCCGAACTGTTCAAAATCTGTCCAACTGTTTTGGTAATTAAGAGCCAAAAACTTGAACACTTAATAGGTCCTAAAATTACCAGTCAAACGTCATTCGATAACCATAATACCGTAGTTACCATTCCAGAAAATCTTCCGTTAACTGACTTACCTTAATCCCGCCCCAACTTAGAAAACACTTTCCCTCTTTCCTTTAGGCGTCAAATATATGAAGAGGTGCCGTGGAGGTTGGTATAAAATAATCATCTTTTGTCTTCCCAGCAAAATTATGCAATTGCCCCAAGGATTAGGTCATTGACTGTCCGTTTCTAGAAACGCAACCACTAGACAATAGTAAACTGAGAGAATCAAATTCAACATAAAAACTGTCTAACTGTGTACTAACCTGTGGATCAGTCGGAGAATTTTGATTGTATATTGAGCTGCTGTGGGTCTCATTCTCCTTGTACTTAGTGACGGCCATTTGGTAAAGAGACCAACTCATGATTGGTGTAATCATCCATTCTTCAGGATACAACTGCTTCAAAATGTTTCCCAGCTGTATGCGATACCCTTTATTCACACCCATCCTGTTCTTCTTGGCGTTGTTAAAGAAGTTCAGATACTTCGGTGTATCGAAGTTAAACTTGTAAGCGGCATCGAGCTCTGTGTTTTTCACGCTGCGTTTCAGGACCTTTTGCACGCGCCTTCTGTTCGGGAACCAACGCTCGGTAATGTTTTCGATTCCAATCTCAATCGTCTCATACGAATTCTTTCGTCCACCGACGTCCAAGTCTACTTTGTAATTGATCAAGTGATCATGTGTGCCACTAGTGAAATGCTCATGGAGTTCGTAAGAGTACGGGTTAGCGTTAGAGTCATAAAATGCACCAAAAATGTACCCAGAAGCTGCAACCTTCACTTCTATAACGCCATTCTGATAAAAGATGAAGTCAAACACATAATCGTAATTGTAGACGGTGGCCACTGTACGTAGAACCAACACCTGATCGGCCATTCCGCCATAGAAGTTGTAGCCACCCATGAAGTTGTTATCATAATGTCGGCGTAGTGGCAGCCCAGTGTTCAGCTCGAAGACGCATACAGCATTTTGAAATGTCTGCGGCTTTCCCGCGCCAATCATGTGTGTTAGGTTGAAAAAGGTAGCAGTGTTAGGGCAATCCACCCCACGAACCATCTCATAGCTACTCTTACCCATTCCCCAGTTGCTGTCAAGGAAGTTGTTCCAAGAAGGATTTGGGTAGTAACCAGCATAAGTGGCAGCTGCTTCTTGAAGGCTAAGCTCGTAGATGATTCTTTCACCGTTGAACTTAATGTCGTAGACTTGCATTCCACTGTCAGAGTCCATTCGGAAATCAAAAGACCAAGACATGTAGCTAACATGGCGACCCTTAACAGTGTATCGCGTTCCATCAGGTTCGTATAATTTAGGTCCTCGCATTGGTTTGTCTGGTTGCGGATCACCTCTGCGCTCATAGCTCGAGAATAAAGGGCGTTCCGTTGGCGCGGGTATATTGATCTTATTAATAGAACCATTGTTATATTTCTCTACCAATTCATCAACCGAAGCAAATGTTTGATTATTGTAAATGACGCTAAGGATTTTCCATTTTGAGGCATTTGCTCCCGTATGATCCACTAATAGAGAGAGATCTACCGGATGTTGGAAGTTTCCTGTAACTTGCCGAAGGAAAAAAATCGAAGTGAAGCGATCTTCACTCGTAAAGCCCATTGGCGAAGTGAAAAGAAACGAAAAACACTTTTCGTTGCAGCCATGGCCATACGAGTAACCATCATAACTTTCTTGCATAAGCTTGGAGAGCGTTTGAGACGCACCCATGATAATCGCATAGTGCAGTGTGACAGCCTCTATTCCACTATCAAATGGACGGGCATTGAATGGGACAAAATCTTTCTGCCCACCAGGAATTTTTCTGATGACGTGTGTGGATGGGTTGCCAACAGGACTAACAATATATTCCCTCACGATAGGAGGGTCATTAGCACCACCGAATACCACTGCAATAGCTTTCCGTTCAGGTTTGTCTCCATTACTGTCCAGGAATGCCAGAACCTCATCTTTTGACGGTGGCAACAATTGTACAGAATAAATGTAGTTGCTGTCGACGGTGGCCTTTTCGTATTCTGTAAGATTCAATTCATTTCGACCAATTAAATAATCTCTAACAGCGATGATTTCATCCACAGTGAGGTCGTCGAAAACACCAGCGGACTGTGGTGTCTCTTCGGGACTTGACATTCCATTTGCACAGGTCTCCACCTTGCTGCCGCCATTGGACACTGAGTTTTTGCTTGCGTCGGCTTTTTCGCTGTTCGGTGGCTTTGTAGCTACGACTATTAAAGCGATCAGCAACGCTATGCTGATTATGACAAAGATTATTGCTGTCACCTTCCATATAAGAGTTGTATTACGTGGAGGACGGGATTTTTTCCTTATCATAGAATCGCTTGTATCCATTTCATCCATCATCCTGGTGTAAGCAGAAAACACAAATTTGATCATCTATTTGATTTGACTTTGTGAAAATGTACCAAATGGACTTGCTATGGATATGCTAGCTTATGAGAACATGACTATAACTTCTTACAGTATTGCAAAAGCTGACAGGGCGAGGATTTCGCTCCCCAACCCTGGGCCTGGAGCTAAGTAATTAACGCCAATCTGCTCCAGACAGAAGAACTTCCGGTTGCTGTGTCGCTCGCTTGTGTTTATCTTCCAACTGTTTTCATTTCTGTTTTCATTTTCATATATTTGAACTGCGGATTAAACAATAAATGTTCATTCTTTAATTGAAAAATAAACAAGACTTACCTGTAAGTTGAAGTTTGTTTATAATTCTGCCGAATCATTAGTAGTACAGTAGGGTTAACATGAGATGCGCACGCACCGCCGCAGGTCAGTTTTTAAAGCATTTTGTGAACACCTGGCACAGACTGAACGACGTAAAAGTCGTCGTAATAAGACGACAGAAAATCAATAAAAGAGAGGGTGGGTAATTATATGGGTGTAATGGACATGTTAACTCTACTGTACTACTAATGATTCGGCAGAATTATAAACAAACTTCAACTTACAGGTAAGTCTTGTTTATTTTTCAATTCTACCAAATCATTACGTACATCCGGGTTACCATGAGACTTTAACGCAGTGGGCACAAAATGACAAAGCACCCCAAGAAGATAGAGAAAAACCAACTTGACACTTTAATAACAAACATCTCCAAATGATGCATTTATGTTGTACAAGGTATAAGCCTATTTAAGAATTGCTACACCCATCTGGCTTGTTACAGCAACTGGCTTATTGTAAAACTTCCGAAAAGTAGATTCCTCATTCCAGCCAGCTGTAGCCAAGATTACATCAACAGAAACAGACATAAGAGCCTTACTTGTTGAAGCACATCTAGTGCTATGGCCAGAAAATATTTCAGTATCAATGACTGCCTGGCCTAACAAAGTTTTGAGCCACCGCCCAATAGTGGCCGAGGTCACTGCCCTATACGGCTTAATGTATGAGACAAGCAATTTGGAAGAATTTCTCAGCTTCTCAGTGGCCCTAAGGTAATAATCTAAAGTTTCATAAACACACAATTCCCTAACTGGGTACTTGTAAAGGCGGAGATTGCCAAAAACTTTACCAGGTTTGTCTTGCTTAAGGTGCCCTGTTAAGGCAAAATTAAAGCATTCCTCATTTCTCTGCATATACTGCTCAGATGTGTCCAAAAATGTCAAAGTCTGACACCTTTGTCCTGTAGTCAAGGCAATCAACATGACTAATTTCAAGGTGAGTTCCTTCAAACTGATTTCATCCAAGGGCCAAAACAAACTTAAGTAATCAAGGACAGTGTCCACAGGCCAAATGTTGTTGTACTTTGGCACAGGCTTGAGCTTGTTGAATACACCTTTAAGGTACCGACAAACAAGGAAGTGCTTTCCAACTGGTCTATGATCTGGAGTAACACCGACATTCATGTCAATATTGGATACTGCAGAACGAGCTGTATTCAGCGCCGAATAACTTAAGCCACACTTGAAGAGACTGTGCCGAAAAGAAAGTACAGCCCTTACAGTGGGATGCAATGGATCATGTGACCCTTTACTACAAAACTGCAACCACTTGTTGATATACACTTTGTACTGTTTTTGTGTACTGTCCCTCCAGGAATGCATGATGACTTCGACAATGTCTGACGAAATCTCTGACTTTTGCAAGGATCGCCTGATAATTTGCATACCAGTAACTCCAGCCGGTGGTGAAGAGGATGGGGGCCGTCCAGCGTTGGGTGAATCAGATTCCGAGCTGATGCCTTCACTATGCATGGTGTGTCTATTAAAAGACTCAGTACAACCGTAAAATAAGGTTGAGTTGTCCACAGAGGAATTACCAGAATTCCTGATGCCTTGTCTTGCATTATCTTTTGCACACACCTGGAAACAAGACAAAAAGGAGGAAAAGTGTAAAAGAAAAACTGTGACCACTCTATGCTAAAGGCATCTGCAAACCTAGCCATCGGGTGTGGTCTCCAAGAAACATAATCCTCCACCTGAGCATTAAGTCTACTAGCAAAGAGATCAATATCTGGCTTGCCAAATGAAGAGACTATACTCTCAAATATGTGAGCTGAAAGCATCCACTCAAGGTTCAAATTCAAATTTCGAGACAACTGATCAGTATTAACATTACTAGAACCTGGAATATGGGCTGCTGATAACCAAATATTTCTATCAATGGCCCAATCCCAAATTTCCTTAGTGAGGGAATTGCATTCTAATGATCTACAACCTCCCATAGCATTGATGTAGGAAACAGCAGTGGTATTGTCAGACATAACCCTCACATGAATGTTGCTCCTGCCATCAAGCAGGGAGCACATAGCAAGTTTAACTGCCAACAACTCTAAATAATTTATGTGTTTCGAAGACTCAGACTTAGACCAAATGCCACAAGTGTAATTTCCATGTTCGATATGAGCACCCCAACCTGTTTGAGATGCATCAGTGTAAACAACTAAATCTGGACTGTTGTGAAGGATTCTCCTAGAAGCTGTCTGAATATTGGCAGACCACCAGTGAACTTCTTCCAAACTACCATGAGACAAGGTCATGAAGGAGTCATAATTCCCCTGGTTCAATTTCAAATTTCTTTCTTTATCAACCTCAATGTGGCGATAATGCAAGGGTCCAAAATCCACCCCTGGGAAGCTAGAGACCAAGGTCCCAAGAAAAGATGCGACCTCACGGATTGTAAACTCCTTATAAGGAACTGAAAAAGTTTGGCATAATTGCAAAATTTTGACAGCTTTCCTGTTTGTCAAAGTAACTAGCATGAGAATAGAGTTTAAAATGAATCCTAAAAACTCCAAAGTCTGTGTAGGTATGACTACCGATTTTTCAGGATGGATCTTAAAACCCAGGTTGCCAAAAAGCTGCACTGCGTGTAAAGTGGCTTCCTCACATTCAAAATAACTATCTTCCAGATAAAAGGAATCATCAATATAGCCCAGACAAGTGTGGCCAAACTGACTTCTCAAGTAGCTAAAGATAGGTTTTAAAATTTTGGTAAAAATTCTAGGACTACTAGTCAACCCCATGGGTAGACTAGTGAAGGCATACAATTGATCTCTCCAAATAAATTTCAGATATTTCTGGTGTTCCAGTGCAATAGGGATGGAGTAATATGCATCCTTGAGGTCTATAGATGTCATGTAACATCCAGGCCTCACAAGCCTGATAGCTGTTTCTAAAGTGTCCATTTTGAAATGGTGGTAGGTAACTGACTCATTCAGTTTCTTTAGGTTAAATATAACCCTGTGAGACCCATCTTTCTTAGGCCGTGTGAAAATAGGAGATATTACCTGACCATCCTCATGTGAGGATAGCCTTATAATCCCTTTCAGAAGGAATTTTTCTACCTCATTGTCAATGATAGACTGCTCAGATTCAGTAAAGGAGTAGGAAGGCCTAGAAACACTAGTGCATACTCCAGGTTCCCAGTCAAATTCAATATGACAGTGAGCAATTGCATCCAAGATAAAGGGATCTGACGTGATCGTCTTCCACACATGAAGATAATCTCGCAACCCTCCCGCCTTAAAGGGAGTCTGATTTGTTATAGCACTAATAATAACGTTGTGTCTTACCTCTGATGGTGATCCTATTGGGTCTTGATTGACGAAGACTTGGGAATCTGCTGGGGCCGAGCTTGGCCCCGGCCTTGGACTAAAAAAGAATTTGTAGAGGATCTCCCCCTGCCAGCACTGAAACGGCCGCGACCACGCATGCCTCTAGCAGCTGGGACTTTGTAAGGTTCCATACGCTTCTTAGGTGTGACTTTACTGCTAAGCTTTTGTGACTTTGTTAACTCCTCCACTTCCTTGTTCAGGTCATCCCCAAACAAGAAGGATGACACAGGAGTGGACGGGTTGCATAATGAAGCATATTGCTTGTTGAGATCAGGACGAATGAGATCCCTGCGTTTCAGATTAAGCTCTCTATTTGCTGACAACAGCAGGACTGCTGTGTGGGTCAAGACATTTCTCTGATCCCCACTGGAGCTATTACATAACTGGAGTATAGCATATAACCCGGACAATACCAGAGACTGCGCCTTCTGAAATGCTGAATCACTATTTCTAGTCTCCTGACGTAACTGCTGCCAAATCTGCTTGTTTATCTTTGGAGCAACCAAGTTGGTGCAATTTTCAGGTCTCTGGTACTTGTTTTGCACCTCAGCCAACTTATCTTTAGAAAGTTTCTCTGTAAGCAAACTCTTTACTATGTCCGCCAGGTTTGCATCAATGGCAGGAGATGTTTTCTCCGCAACACTAAATTCCTCTGCCAGCACCTTGAAAGAGCCACTACTTGACCCGTCATCATGGTCTGAAGTTTTCGGCTGAATAAATTCGTTGATTTTGGTTACAACAGCAGCATCTGGACTCGTCACAGAACCTGCTTCACCACCCTCAGGGTCGGTCTCAACATACTCAAAATCTGCATAAACTTGCTCAATGGATTTTGCACTTGAGCTAAGATATCTTTCTTGGTGCCATCCAAAAGTTCGGCAAACATAGCCTTAAACTCCGACAGCGAAGGCCCTCCTGAATTCCCAACATTGTCAGGGTTTTGAGCCTGGGAAGTCATCGTCTAAAAAGACGAAAAAATTAGCAAGATAAGTCGCTTGCAGTACAAAAAGGCGGACTCGTCCGCAACGTGGTTCCAAAGAACTTCTACATACTCTAGTCACAAACTCGTTGAGACTGAATGTACAAGCAACCGGCTCGTAAAATAAACGAGAACTGTGTCGTATCAATGGGTATAAACGCGTTACACCACGAGTAAATTGACTCAGAACACGTCCTTGAGTCTATTCGGCCGAACAGCCGAGCAAAACACTGTGACTCGTCACAGGACACGAAGAATATTCAGGTCGTAAAAAACCTGGATACAGTGGAACGCGTCCACCGTAAAAAGAAAAAACAAATGAACAAAAAACGTTTAACTTACCGCGACAAGAAGCGGCCAAAAGACGGATAACTGAAGAGCTATCATCCACACAACCGAACCCACGGCGAACGAACTGTGCACTGACCTGCGGCGGTGCGTGCGCATCTCATGGTAACCCGGATGTACGTAATGATTTGGTAGAATCCGCAGTTCAAATATATGAAAATCATATATTCACTATTACGTATTCATCATTCACGGGTATATTTCGAACCAACAAGATGATCGGCTCTCAGTTGGCTTGTTAGCTCAGTTGGTAGAGGACTGCACCAGTATCGCAGAGGTCGTGGGTTCAAATCCCATACAAGCCCGAATGTTTTTTTCAGGCTTTTTTTCACTGCTGCTTAAGTAGGGTTCATAACTGCGATGATCGTTCACATATTCATTCTTTAATCCGCAGTTCAAATATATGAAAATCATATATTCATTATTACATATTCATCATTCACGGGTATTTTACGAACCAACAAGATGACCAGCTCCCAGTAGGCTTGTTAGCTCAGTTGGTAGAGCTGACTGCACCGCGTCAAAAAAACAACAACAACAATAACACTCCTTTAGTCAACTATAGTTGGAATCTCCTTAATTTCAAACTAAAGATACACTTATTGCCAATCAAACATTTGATCCTGTTCTACCCCGGGAGGTACTCCCTATAATGGCCTATACGGGGAGGCTCCGCCCGAAAGGGGTACCCTTTTCACGCTTCAGGTATATGAAAGGGTAGGGATTTCACGAGTTGAGGTATATGAAAGGGTAGGAAAATCTGTCATTGAGGTATTTAAAAGTGCCTTTCATTAAAATATTTCGAACACATACCTTATGGCTGCACTGTTTTAATTTATTGAACGCTACGTGAAAATGACAAGAAGACTTCCTGTTTTAGGTATACGAAAGGGATACTATTTTTCAATGGAAGGTATACGAAAGGGGCACCTGTTCTGTCAAAAATGGTATATAAAAGGGTAAGGGGTCGGACCTCGGGGCGGAGCCTCCCCGTATTATATTTTTTTTTAGTACCCAGAACAGAACAGAACAGAACACTTTATTTATCCACGGTTATCTCGTCAGGCATATCTATAATTAATTAAAATTTTGAATTTGTTGTACCCTTCGAGTAGAGTCTCTCGTTTTACTTGTCAGAAGAGCGAAAGACGGAGCGAGACTCTGGAGCAAATCTCGTACCTGGAGTCTCCTTTCTTTCTGCGCACGCTTGAAGAAACGAGCGAATCTCCAAAGAACCGTTGGTTGTTCCTAAAACGCGGAGTGCGGAGTGCGGAGTGCGGAGTCATCGAAAAGAAAAAATGAGAAATGGCAAAAATGGGAAAAAGAAGAAATATTAAAAACAGACGAAATAAAAATGATGTAAATACAAACGAGTACAAAAATTCCATATAAATACAAATAAAATATAATAATAAAGAGGAAATTGAATATTGTTCTCTGACAACAACCCAAAATAATTGGTATAAGAAATAAATGAAAATCGATAAAAACGAGAGCATTTTGTGATCCGTAATGAGTACAAGGTTTCGCTGGGTTATTCTTTTTTTTTTTTTTTTTCCAGAGTTTTAATTATTTATTAAAACCGCACTCCGCACTCCGCACTCCGCACTCCGCGTTTTAGGAACAACGTTAGGTTTATCATTCTGATTAGTTTTTATTTGCATAACACGAAACCGTGCAAACACTGATTTGCATATGGTAATGCAACGCGCATTTTTCGTCAGTTGGTCATCAGCGATCTTGTCCAAGATCGAGTATAGGGCAGATATTTGTTTACAAACAATGTTTTTGTTATTTAAATGTTCAAAACGTTAAACAAAAGAATTCTTTGTTTCCCCAGCCAATAGCTCTCTGGTTGGCATATTAATAACAATAGGTGACGTCACTGATATCTTTGCTATTTGATCTAAGTGAAAACCGTTCCCGTGAATGAAGCTACAATAGTACAAAGTCGACAACATGGCAATTTCATACCATGGCGAAGCTCGCACCTTTTTCCCAATCGCGTAATTAAACAAACCAGTCAAACCGCTATTAAGCGGTCACCCTTGGGAAAGAGCCGACTGACCGCTTAATAGAGGTTGACCGCTTAAAAGAGGTTTTTCAAAATGTAGTAAGCTTATGTAATATGGTAAAAATGAAACTGCAGCATGTATACGACATATGTATATATGTATATGTGACACAACATAGGCAATCGTTTTAGTGGTAAACTATATTATATGTCGTAAATGGTATCATAACTAAGTGAAGCACGATCGTCCGGGTGAGTGTAGTCCACGATCGTGCTTCACTTAGTTATTATATTACATGTGTATCATGCGTATCGTTGTGTCAAAATATCACATTCAGTAATTGACTACGTGACCGCTTAATAGAGATGAAATACTGTACAATAAAATGAGGCAACTGGGAATACTAAATGGTGACCGCGTCGAGGTGTTCGCTTAATAGAGGTCAAATTTATAGTAACTAAGGGGACCGCTTTTTGGGAATTAGTAAGTGTCCGTTTAATAGAAGGTGACCGCTTAATAGAGGGCCGCTTAATAGAGGTTTGACTGTAGTGTGCCTTTACCAGTCATCAATAGAATCAGCCTAAACCCTACTGCACAATAACAAAATTACTCAGGTAACACCGTGTTTATGCCTGAAAAGCAAAGGCCTTCAATTTTCGCCTCGAGTAAATCTACGCGAAGACGAAGCAAGCGAATTGCGAGTCACTTTCAAGCACAATTTATTAACTCGATCTTCTCTAAAGTTGCTTAGAATACAACGAATCGGTCAATTAAAGATAAAGCACGGTAAAAATTAAGATTCAAACGTGTATTGCCTGCGGCTTGCAACAAGTGCATGACGTTTGTGTATTGTTGGTCAAACTCGTTGGACGCTAGTAAAGGTGTATGCTGCAGAATACAAGAGCCCCTCACTACAGGAGAGACCACGTACTTCACCAAACACATAGTGCTCAACGATCACTCTTCAATATCTAGGGCTTAGCACTCTGTCATAGCTTACGCCACTCACTATACTTTTAGGTTTACATTACATTATTATTATCATGAAAACGCTACTGTTGAGGTTCTGGAAACTATGTAAAATATTTCCGCTTCTACATCTACGTTTGGATGAAACTGAAGATAAACAGTAAAAATGCACTCGACGTTTGCCATGTTTGAAGGATTATCGAGTGCTGTGCGTGCCAGCAGCTGTATAGCACTGAATAGAGAGTGGCATTAATTTTCGTAAACGAGTAAACGTACCTCGATCGTCTTGAAATACTTTGTCTGCTTTGTCCTTAGGCAGTAGGTAATATTATTCGATATCAAAATAACTGACAGGAATGCTGAATCACCTCTGAAACGCTTTATATATGACCACAATTATTTAACACAACAATTAGGCCCACACGTCCTCTTGACGCACTCTTATGCTCCACCTTTAGCTTTGATGGGTCTTTGATCATCCATCCGTTGTGTCACGATAATTAAATAACAATATATAATTATAATAAGAACCTTCCCAGAATCCTTTGCAGCTGGAAAATCGTCAATCCCAAATAACTTGGTCAGTTTGAGGGCAGCAAGACCCCACGTTGTCTAGAAATGTCTTACCATAAACTAATTATTGTACAAGACTAAGGGCGATGACGTCATTGGTCACTAGACTTTGCTCACAAGTGCGTTTTTGCTCACTGTGACGAAATTATTTTGTTAATAAAAAAGCAGTCAACGTGGTTTGAAGCACAATGGTGTGAGCCATTTCAGACTGCCCGGGTACCGAACAAAATATAAATATTAAGGGAGGTATATACAATTTTCAAAAAGTGGGAGTCTGGGTACAAGTGCTATCTCGCGTTGCATTAAACGCGAGGAAACAAAAATTTGGATATTGGTGGATATTTTTATGAAATATACATTTTTGTCATTTTTAATGCTGTGACGTCATCGGTCACGTGACCAGAACGGACCGAAGTTTAATATTCGCTCTAAAAATTTACTAAAACCTTTCTCCAAGAATATTTTTAAGCGAAGTTGTAGTTTAATAAATAGTGTTTAAAAAAATGGCCATGATTACTTTTTCCTAAAAAAGTGCGGCAGTAGAACATCTAACTGAAAGGTTTGTCAGCTTCCTGCTCAACAACCATTTGAGGTAGGAATAAAAGAAAATTTTGCCTAAGGCTTGAGAGTATGCTCTTTATGATGGCGTTGTCAGTTTCTTCTAATTTCAATTGCTTTTGGCGATGATCGATGTTTAAGATTTTTTTCAGAGGAGAGGGCCTGGAGGAAAGAACGAAAACGAGGCTATACTTTCGCGCGCTTTTTGTTCACTGCGACGCCGCTCCACAAAAGGTTAGCTAGAAAAAAAAATTCCAAGGACTGGACAACGGACTGGACTTGCATTTTCTTTAAACGGAACTTTTGACGACTTTTTTAATTTTTTTTTTTTTATGGCTGCTGTCTGCTCAGGGACAATGTATACTTGAGAAGGTAAGTTGATACAGATAGTTGTTGCTGTTTGTTAAAAAACAAAACAAAAAAAAAAGCGCGTTTGTGGTACACTTAAATGCACGTCCCACCCAAAAAGTGTTGTTTAATTCTTGAAATTATAGAACTTAAACTAGAAGTTGCAGCAATGCGAATGAAATCAAATTAATGCTAACATTAAATGAAACAATTAAAGTTGTTTAAGGCAGCCGATGCAAGCTCAGTAATTTTACTAAATACGATATTTGAAGGTAAAAAAACGTATCTTAAACAGTGAGGGAATAAATGATTACTTTATTTTCAACCGGAACTTAAAACGTTACCTTCATTCGCACAGACATCAAAACTTTATTTTATACTGTCCATGAACTAAATTCCCTATGACGATTATAACAAAGTGTACAATAAAGCCATTATTCAAAGTATTGACCTAAGAAAAATAGTTGCGCATAAACAAATAGTGGAACAGTTCGTGCTTTCAAATGGATTACCCTAATAAATTACACGATTCCGACACATAAGTTTAATTCGAGTGGCGAAACATTTTGTTGTATCTGAAAAATTACTGTACTACGAAAAACGTTTTCACAGAGGTTGTAATCCATGGGGGTTCACATAATTATAAAGCTAAAAATTGTATGTCAAAGATTCAGCAGAAACAGAGAAAAGTTTTAAAATCACGGCTGTTTGTGCGAGTTCGTGTACGTGCGCGCTAAACGCGGAAAGTACCTAAGCTTAATAGCTCTGAAGACGTCAAGTACTTAAGTTTATGTCAAAACCGACCAAGAACCAGTCTAAAAAAACAAAGAAAGATTAGCAAATAATTGTTTTAATAGATTTGGCAGTTTTACAAAGTGTTACGCTTCTGGTTTGTGGCACCTATTTACAATGGCAGTCTGAGGAAAAACCTTTTTACAACAATGTTTAAATTATAAGCTTAAGCTTACGGTAAATTTCATTTGAATCTATTTTTTTAAATTGAGGGGATATTAAAATGTAATTTGCTATAAGAATGGGTCCAACACAGAAATCCTGAAAACCTTCTTCACAAACAAACTGACGATAAACTTGAAAACCAAATTTGAGAGTAGGCTTAACTTCTTACCGAGCCATACAAAAGTTGGGCACATAAACAAAGACAACGCTTATCTGGCTTATCGGTTGACCGTAAGTTTTTAGAAGAAAACGACTAAATAAAAGGTCAACGGTAAATATCTTCTCCAATCGTCGAAAAGGCTACATCGGCCCACTGCGTAAATCGCACATCCTTCGTCTTTAGTCATGCTCAAAGCACAGCGGGAAAATTTATGTGTTGTCGAATGCAGTCGCGGCGCGAATACAATCCCTTTCACAACGCTTTAGGTACATCCAAAAAGCCGTCCATCAAGCCTTGATATAATTCTTCCCAGAGTGGCCAGTTAAAAATATTTTCACAGTCTAACACATCTTCAGGTGACCTAGTCGAAGTGGCGGAAGGAGAGTGGAGTCGAACGAGGTATCGCACAGCGTTGACTTGGACGTCGTTAATCCACTGACTTGATCTAAAGTTTTATGCTTCGGACTAGAAATTTTCCATTACTTAGTTGAATTTGACGGCAAATCTCCCATTTTGGCGACCTTTTCAGCTTTTCACCACAGCTCTTTCACCACACAAATCTTTTCACAGTCTAACACATCTTCAGGTGACCTAGTCGAAGTGGCGGAACGAGAGAGTCGAACGAGGTATCGCACAGCGTTCATGTGCTCGTTAATCCACTGACTTGGTCTAAGGTTTTATGAGACAGGATGAACCAAATTTCAAAATCATTTCACCGTTTTGAATGTAGTTAAGCTTCGGACTAGAAATTTCCCATTACTTTGTTAAACTTGACCGCAAATACCACTTTCACCACAGCTACAGCACTGTCGCAAGCAAACCGTCGCTTCGTTTCAGAAGGTCGATTCACTTTCTGTGATTGGTTAAACAAAATGACGTGTGAGTCGCGAGGTGTGGAGAATCTACGATTCGATGACAAACATAGCGGGCAATGTCTTCCTTCGTAATTTTAACCAAAATTGCAAAACATTTAATTTTTGGTTTATCGTGAACTAAAAAAACTGTCAGAACAAGAGCGGATCGGCGTGTTTTCAGAGCACCTCTCTCTCTCTCAACTAACACTTGTGATTTCTGGTATGAATGAATTAATATGCAAAAACTAAAAAAGGTAAAAATAATAAAGAAAAATTGTCAACTATTTTCCCAAAGAAGTACAAATACACTTGCCTCGATCCAAGCCCACTCATAATAAATATCCACAAAAATATGAATACAATCTTCCGTCTGTACAACATTTAACCCCCAAATTTCAATACAACCATTTATTTTTTTTTTTACATTTATTAGTAAGCTCTGGCTTGCTGGCTCAGCAACAAATAACTTTCAAAACCATGAGAAGTTAAGTGAGAGAAACAATGTCTACAAGGTCTAAATAATGAGTCAGTAGTGCATGAATGGGTGGGGCAGGGGTTCTGAACCTTCAACTGATTGTACTTTTTTCTTCTGGTTCTACCCCTTACGTAGCAGTATCTACTTATGTCTTAACTTTGTTGCAGAGTCTAACAAAATTGCAAATTCATCACAACTTATCATTGTTCTTACCACCTTGGGAATGCCACCTTGGGAATGCCACTTTTTTGGTAGCCGCTTCAGTACACGTCTATTATTTCTATTTCTGTATTATAACCGTTTTCTCCATTTTTACTTTGCTTCAGTGTTGCCCCTGAAGAAGGTTAGTCATGTCTCGCCGTAATATATGGCATTAAAAGTTACCCTTTTCGACCACCATTTTCTTTCTTTGCCTTATAATTACCTTTTTATGGGATATATAATTATATATTGTTATTTCCGGTTTCACTTGTAATAATAATAATAATAATAATAATAATAATAATAATAATAATAATAATCAGAGATCACACGAATCAGAAATGTCAGATTATAGATATGGCAGTCCCATCAGACAGAAATACATCCGTTAAGGTAGTCGAGAAACTCTCTAAGTATAAAGAGTTAGAAATTGAAATCACCAGAATGTGGAAAATGGCAACAGAGACTATACCAGTTGTCATTGGTGGACTAGGGGTCAATAAGAAGGGACTGTAAAAGTATGTTGACAAAATCCCAGGCACAGTCAGCATTGATGAGCTCCAAAAAATTACTATTCTGGGTACAGCTCGCATCCTCAGAAGGGTCCTGTCAATAAAGTAAACTCTTTGGTACCTAAGGCCCATGGGTTGGACCCGGTGCTTCAGAGACTAAACAAGCAAGCCAAGGATTATAAGTCATAATAATAACAACAACAACAACAACAATAATAATAATAATAATAATAATAATAATAATAATAATAATAATAATAATAACTTTATTCAAGTGACATATGACTTTAGCATGGTATTGCTAACTGGGGACACTGTAACATAAATAGCAAAAAATAATAAAATACATATTTTAAAGAAGCACGGTCACGGTCTCTGGATTTTGAAAAGTTTAGAGGTCAGCATTAGATCTAGCCGTGCAGACGTCTCCTATTTCCTTCCGCGTGCAACAAAGGAAATAGGAGACGTCTGCACGCAGGCTATATTAGATACACCTGTACGGGTCCGCAAATGATCCCAGGACCGCAAATGATCCCGGACCGCAAATGATCCCATATTGGACCGCAAATGATCCCCAGCAAAAATAAGGAATGGCATGGATTGATATAAAAATGACACACAAAAAACACGTTTTATCATTTTATGAGAATTATTCCATAGTTCTTTTTTTTTTTTCGTTTTTAGTGGAAAATATGTGATCTTGCGTGACGTTCTGTCTGTTAGTTGATTTCAGGACGCCGGCTGCATAGTACAGTAATTGATTTTGTAAAGACACTTGTTGTGATCGTGGACTGCGAGTTTCGTTTCATGTCTTCTGTTTATTGTGTTGTACATCCCAGGACGTTCGAGAACATGCTTAATCAGATTTCATTTCTGTCGGGTATATGATCAACGCTTCGGTGCACGTGCCCGATTTCAGTGAAAATCGAGCATGTATAAATTAGCCTGGAAACAGGCTCCGCAGTGGGATTTTAAAGGAGCGAAAAGAAGGATCGTGGCGAAAAAAATCGGCAAGCGAAGCGAGCCGCCAGTCCCCCGTTCGGCTCGCTTCGCCCCCCCCCCCCCCCCATCTTTTTTCTTTGGCCACGTTCGTTCTTTTCGCTCCTTAACCCCACTGCGGAGCCTGGTCCCAGGCTAGCATAATTCAATCGTATAATCACAAAGACAACGGAGAATTAAAATACACACATACCCGTAAAGAAATAACTGAAAAATTCCGCAGTTGATTTCGTTATCTTTTGAAATCGCCGCCCGGTTAGCTCAGTGGTAGAGCACCGCACTACTGTGCTGGAGGTCACGGGTTCAAACCCCGGCCAGACCAACACTCAGGGTCTTTAAATAATTGAGGAGAAATTGCTGCCTTTGTAATTACATCTGCAAACGGTTAGACTTTCTAGTCTTCTCGGATAAGGACGATAAACCGTAGGTTCCGTCTCACAACACTTGTTCCTAATAATCTGTGGGACGTTAAAGAACCCACACACTGTTCGAAAAGAGTAGGAGACGTAGTTCCCGGTGTGGTGGTCTACCTTTCATCTGTCTTGACATTCATGTGTGGGTTGGGTGGGTGGGTGGGTGAGATCAAAAATGGACTGATAGCGGCTGTCAGAGGCGCCTTTACAGGCTGACGTCCAATCTCCTATGGCGTTCCATCCCCGCCAAAATTCTACTTTGTATTTTTCATTGTACTTTCTACATTTTATCCTACATAGAACATTTCAACTTCCATTCTCAACATTCAACATTGTACTTGTTAGTTTCGACATCCAACATTGGCTTTTCGACATGCAACTTACGCAAAGAAGATCCAGTGAAAGTTTTTAACATCCAAGTTCTCGTGTTCGACATTCAACTTTTCGTATTCGACATCCTAGTTTTTTAATTCAACTTTCGTCCGCTGGTCAGGGTCGGTCACAATTGTGGGCTCATCGACCCTACCCACCACTCCTAGAATCAAACCGCACAGTGACTTTCCATTGGAGTAGGCTCAGGAGACACTCTCCACCGCCAGACAGTTGTTTCAAGACGGTTTCTTGGAAAAACAGGATCAACCGATTAATGAATCTCCTGATCAAGGATCACTGGATCAAGGATCAGAGCTCGAAAATTTGGAATTTCAGAAAATTCTGGCCTACAGCTGTAGCTAGAAAATTGGATTATAGGCGAACAAATGACGTCCTAGATTTTAATTCAGACATACCTGGGCCGTAGCCATACGAAAATTGTCACCAAGGCATATAAGTATACGGAAAAAACACCTGTTTAATATTTAAATTTAACATTATTTTTGATACATATATATACAGTCAAACCTCTATTAAGCGGCCCTCTATTAAGCGGCCCTCTATTAAGCGGACACTTATCAAATTCCCAAAAACTGGTCCCCTTATTTACTGTAAATTTAATTTAAGCTATTAAGCGGTCACCTCCATTAAGCGGACGCGGTCACCATTCAGAATTCCCAACTGGCTAATTTTATTGTATTTCACCTCTATTAAGCGGTCATGTAATGTCATACGCAAACCATGTCCAGTTTCTTTTAACAACAGTCATCAAACAACATAACATAGAGGTACGTATAATCAGCGTAAGAGAGGTTCATGTTGAATGGCAAAACTGAATGTTATCAATGTAGTTTACAACAAAAACGATTGCCTTAGAATCAACATTAGAATCTTCGAACTACAGGCGTGACCGTCCTTTAACATGCAATTACTTGATGTTTTTCTCTTATTTTACGTTACTTTTGTTGTTAACCGATACAATATTCTGTATACATGCCAAAGTTCCATTTTACCATATCATATACTACATTCTGGAAAACCTCTTTTAAGCGGTCAACCTCTATTAAGCGGTCAGTTGGCTCATTCCCGAGGGTGACCGCCTAATAGAGGTTTGACTGTATATCCCGTTACAGGAACATCAAAAAGGCTTAGGCTTCTCTGAAACTACACAGCCTGCTTCGATTGTTCTTCGTAAGACACTCACACACAAAGAAGTAAAATATAATGTAAATTAAAAATGTTTACTGAAGCAAGTGCCTCGGTTCGCCTTATACTAGCTACAGCCCAGCATACAAACGTTATGACTAGTGTCGTTGTCTGTTTGAGTTTTGTATGGCAGAGCTGTGTAGATAACTTGTAAAGGTGATTTTTTAAAAACAACATTTTTGCGAACAGATGGACTATCAAGGCGGCTTTCAGGAAAAAGTGATTTACAAGATTACTTCAAGGCGAATGCGGTCAGCGAAATCATCGCAACTACTTTAGCGAGTCATGCTTAACCGTTGGTGCTGGTGCGGTTCCGATGTCGAAGCTGTCGAGAAACAGAGAATTCAGTGAAGAAAATGGGTCAAACGCTAGAATCATTTATTTTTATCGGAAATGATCGAAAGTGTGGGAAACTCTGCCCGTTGATCTTATCGATGACAAAAAAATAACAACTCTTCCTTGTAAGTTGTCAGGTACTTTCTTAAAAAAAAAATATCTCGTAAGAGAAAGTTCTAACTGATTATACAATCCGTCTTCTTTAGATTTTCGCCTTGTTGCTTCCGTGTATACTCCACGAGACTGACAACAACAACTCCGTTGGGCGATGCAATTTTATCACTTGACGTCTCTTGTGAAATCCCGCCGGAGGTCCCGAAGTAGCACTAAACCTTCAGATGCATTCCATCTGCTCTTCCTTTAAGGATTTGAGGTAAAAAGTTTGAAGAGACGAAGTTAAAGCAGCTGAAAATTTGATGTTCACATCGTTAGCTGCCAAAATGGCTTCGTGTTTTTTATAGCACCGGAAGTCAGAATGATATGCAATCACATACCGGCATGTTATACAAATCTGAAATAAAGAGTCAAGCATTCAGAACAATTTAGAAATTCCACGTGGATTGAACCGCTTGTTACATCTTCTCCAATACAGAGAGCAGCACCTCTTTAGTCACATAAGATGCATTAAATGTCTTTTCCCTCCAATTTCGTGGCATATGCATAAGTGAATTACCGATAGGGAAATCGCTCTACGAGCTGTATGCCCGGGGGGGGGGGGGTGGGGGTACTCCCAGAAAATTTGGGCGGGGGTGTGCGGCCCGCTTCCTGGAACCCTTACCCTATTTCAGACCAAAATCTGCAATTTTGCCTACCCTATTTCAGACTTGACCAAAAATTTGATACCCTATTTCAGACCCATTTCACGCGCTCGGTTGGCTTAAACATAATTAAAAGACAAAAAAGAACGGCTTTTGTTGATGGTCCTATCGCCTAATGATGAAGAAGTAGCTTCTTCTAAAAAACATACTCAAATCAAGACTAGATTGCACAAACCATACCCTATTTCAGACCAAAATGGTCAAAATTGATATCCCATTTCAGACCAAAACGGCTAAAAAACCATACCCTTTGGGGCCGCACATACCTATATAGCCCAAATAAGGGAGTACCCCCCCCCCCGGGGGCTGTATGTCTCGCACTCGTAGATGTCCAAGTACTAGTAGTTCGGAGCTAATAGAGTCGACTATTTTGAATTCACTCCGAGTTTCGGTATGCGAAAATTGCACTCCACAAAGTGGTATGGCTTTTTATTCATTATATTTATAATATCTATATTTATTGTATTTATTTATATTTGAAGCCGGAAACGCTTTTGTGCCGAGTTTTCTCTTCCAAAACACAAGGCGCTTGAGCATACGAGAGATCTTGGCTGAGTCACGCAGGGGTGCAATCAATCATATGCATGTCTATTAATTTATTTAATTGTTTATTTTGAACTGCTCCTTGATCCGGTGATTCATTAATCCGGTGATCCTGTTTTTCCAAGAAACCGTCTTGAAACAACACTTTCTAGGAGTGGAGAGTGTCTCCTGGGCCTACTCCAATGGAAAGTCACTGAGCAGTTGACTCTAGGAGTGGTGGGTCAGGTCGATGAGCCCACAGTTTTGAGCGACCTCTGACCAGCGGACGAAAGTTGAATAAAAAAACTAGGATGTCGAATACGAAAAGTTGAATGTCGAACACGAGAACTTGGATGTTGAAAGCTTTCACTACATCTTCTTCGCGTAAGTTGCATGTCGAAAAGCCAATGTTGGATGTCGAAACTAACAACTACAATGTTGAATGTTGAGAATGGAAGTTGAAATGTTCTATGTAGGATAAAATGTAGAAAGTACAATGAAAAATACAAAGTTGAATTTTGGCGGGAATGGAACGCCATAGATCTCACCCTAGAGAAGAATTGTAAACCGCCATGAAACTACGGTGATATGTGCGGTATATAAACCATTACCATATAAATCCATTACCATGATTACCATTATGGGAAATAAAAGTCTTTTGTTCACTGAGCACTCTTGTTTAAAATTGTACCCAGAATACTAGAAGTGTTTCTTTCTCACATTCATGGGATCAGCCAACTGGCCTGAGGCAGGCGACAAACGTGGTGATGTGGTTGAAATCGGAGCAGGGGTCAAAGATCATCCGAAACTTGTCACCGTCGTGTGAGCTGTGACTCCCACGCGTTCGGAAAATATGGCTAAACTGTCTTGTTCTTATTTCATTGGTATCATTTGTGAACGTTCTTGGAGTTACTAAAGATAAGAACAAACACAAAGATCTCTAAAGACGGAAGGAACAACGAGATAGGTTTGGATCCTGGTGTGATAACACTGATTGACTGCTTCACATCAGTTGCACAAATTGTGTGACCACGTTTACCTTTTTAAAATTAATCAGATTATGATAGTTGTGAGCCATGATTTAAGGCTTTGATTAAAATAATCGCAATTTACGCCAATTCCCTATCCATACCATTTCACCATCCATGACATTCCTTATTTTTTGCTCGGGATCATTTGCGGTCCAACATGGTGGAATACGGGGATCATTTGCGGTCCGGGATCATTTGCGGTCCAATTTGGGGATCATTTGCGGTCCGGGATCGTTTGCGGTCCTGGGAGCATTTGCGGACCCGTACAGATGTATGATGTACCAGGAAAAGTTAGTGCGAATAAGGTACACTCGTTTCCGCATTCCCTTATGGCAATTCGCCAGTATGAAATTTTCGCCATTTTTTCACATCGGCAAACTCGAGAACAAGTATGCGGAAATGTTGGTACGAATAAGGTACAATGGTTAACTCATTGCGTTATGGCAAAACGCCAGTATGAAATTTTCGCCATTTTTTTACATCCTCAAAATCGAGAACTAGTACGCGGAAACGTTAGCACGAATAAGCTACACTCGTTTCCACATTGCCTTATGACAAATCTCCAGTATGAAATTTTCGCCATTTTTTCACATCGCCAAAATCGAGAACAAGTACGCAGAAAAGTTAGTACGAATAAGGTACTCTCGTTTCCGCATTGCCTTATGGCAAATCTCCAGTATGACATTTTCACCATTTTTTCACATCTCCAAAATCGAGAACAAGTACGCGGAAAAGTTAGTACGAATAAGGTACACTCGTTTCCGCTTTGCCTTATGGCAAATCTCCAGTATGAAATTTTCGCCATTTTTTCACATCCCCAACATCGAGAACAAGTACGCGGAAAAGTTAGTACGAATAAGGTACACTCGTTTCCGCTTTGCCTTATGGCAAATCTCCAGTATGAAATTTTCGCCATTTTTTCACATCCCCAACATCGAGAACAAGTACGCGGAAAAGTTAGTACGAATAAGGTACACTCGTTTCCGCTTTGCCTTATGGCAAATCTCCAGTATGAAATTTTCGCCATTTTTTCACATCCCCAACATCGAGAACAAGTACGCGGAAAAGTTAGTACGAATAAGGTACACTCGTTTCCGCTTTGCCTTATGGCAAATCTCCAGTATGAAATTTTCGCCATTTTTTCACATCCCCAACATCGAGAACAAGTACGCGGAAAAGTTAGTACGAATAAGGTACACTCGTTTCCGCTTTGCCTTATGGCAAATCTCCAGTATGAAATTTTCGCCATTTTTTCACATCCCCAACATCGAGAACAAGTACGCGGAAAAGTTAGTACGAATAAGGTACACTCGTTTCCGCTTTGCCTTATGGCAAATCTCCAGTATGAAATTTTCGCCATTTTTTCACATCCCCAACATCGAGAACAAGTACGCGGAAAAGTTAGTACGAATAAGGTACACTCGTTTCCGCTTTGCCTTATGGCAAATCTCCAGTATGAAATTTTCGCCATTTTTTCACATCCCCAACATCGAGAACAAGTACGCGGAAAAGTTAGTACGAATAAGGTACACTCGTTTCCGCATTGCCTTGTGACGAATCTCCAGTATGAAATTTTTGTGAAATACTGAATGACTGAGTTAAAGACGCGTGTCAAGGAGGCCGCTCTAAAAGGAAAAGATGCCTTTTGAAGGCGAGCTGGCATACCATCGGGGCCTTCAGCTTTGTTTGCAGGTAAATTGGCTACAAGTTTAGATACCTCATCTACGCCTATTAGTTTCAACTCAAAGTTAGTATGGGAAGGATTAATAAAATCACAAAAACTGACTCGAGGGGGATTTATCTTTGAGGCCAGGGTTGGACCTATTTCCGTAAAATAACTATTAAAAGCATTACAGACCTTGTACGGATCACTGATATCTTCGTCATCTATAACCAATTTCGTCACCTGGGTTGTGTTTTTCTTTTTAGATAATATCGAGTTCACTCCATTCCAAGTGGCTTTCACTTGGCCACTATTACTCTCAAAATAGGAGTGATAGTAGTCCTTTTTACGGGCCATAATAGAGTGATTAACCTGGTTCTTAATTTTTTTTATACTCGATCCATTTGGTTTGGTCGTTGGTAACAGTTGCGATACGTTTTAGTCGATCTCTTTCCCTCATTAGTCGTTTGATGTCAAAATTAAGCCAGGGTGCAGAAGATGAATTTCGCACTCTTTTCTTTTTAAACGGAGCATGATTGTTTGCTACTGTCAGAAATAAATGTTTCCAAGACTCCCATGCCTGGATAGGGTCGCGAATTTGTTCTATCGTGGCCCATGATGCTAATTTAATGTCGCACATAAAATTTTCAAGTACAAAGCGTTTGTAATGTCTAGCATTAATGATTCGCGGAAGTGACTTAGGACTTCTTTGTTTTCGAGCGACGTAAATTAAGCTATGGTCACTGACTCCAATATGGGAAACCCCCGACAGAGCAAATTTATCTGGCTCATTGGCGAGGAATATGTCGATTAGTGATTTAGAAATTGGTGTAATGCGTGTGGGTTCATTGATTAATTGAGTTTCTTGGTACGACTCACAGAGCTCGTTAAGGTGTCTAGTCTCATTATTTGGAGTGGATGCTAACATATCACAATTGAGGTCTATAATATTTGACTCCATGTTTTGCTCCTCAATCTTTGCCAACAAATTTCCAAACTTCTCAAACAGCTCAATAGAGGTGTTAGGAGGTCTATACCAGTTTGAGAGAAGAAATGACTTAACCCCAGTTATCCTTATATTACTCAACGCATAAACATTCAAGGTCGTGATCTGTCAAGTCGGTTCTAATTTTGTAATCGATTGAATTTCGGATATACATGGCAACACCCCCGCCTCCTCTGTTACGGTCTCGCCTAATAATTTCATAGCCATCAATTGATAAGTCGGAATAAGTTAAGGTGTCATCGAGACGAGTTTCACTTAATGCTAGTAGATCTAAATCTCAAGCGAAGCTCATCCAGATGTTTAGGTAGACTAACAATGTTAAGGAACGCTATTTTGAAGCCCTTAAGTTTAGGAAAATTAAAGCTCAGGTTTACGTCTGGGGTAGAAAAAATCGAGAACTCTGGCCTCGGAAATCGTTCGACACCCCTAGCCTTGGTAAAGCAGGCTCACTAGTAGATAATCAATTTGAACTAAGATAATCAGCGTAGCATTTTGAAAGCAATTGTGAACCTTTGCGGTTTAAATGAAGACCTCTACTGTTTACGCAAGTTAGGTCTAGAGTAGTATTATGTAGCATTTTTAAGCCGCGCGACCTACAAAACGACATTAGTATCTTGTTAGCTTCTTTGACTTTATCATTCAGTTCTAAGTTATCTGACCTTGGTAGGATTGATGAGATTGCCAAATGTGTAGATGGAGAGTCTTGCTCGATTTGAGTGACAAGATTTACAATACCTTCGTCCACCATTCGTGGAGATTCATCGCGAATGCTGTTAGTTCCGATGTGTAAGATGATCTCTTCAGGTTCCTTCCTCAGCAAGGGCTTAAGGTAGTCTTCCATATCCTCAATTCGTGCTCCCGAGAATGGTTTAACTGCTACATGCCTGTCGCTTGTGGACAGGTTACACCCCTGAATATGTTGGATGATAGAGTCGCCCGCTATATATACAAGTTTCTTGTCAGCTTCTGGTCGATTCACTTGCTGCACGATTTTAGGACTAGCAGAAATCAGAGTCGAACTTGTTATGCCATTATTAGATGCTTGATTACCCTTTTATCGTTGTATGCTTTGACTGTTTAGACTTCTTGGATTTCGCACCCTTAGACTTTCCTTGACTTACTTGACCTGTAGCTTGCGGTGTCGGCTGCAGTGTTTCGTTGTGTCTTTTATTTGAAGAGGGCAAAACAACATTGTTGATTTCGTTTGAGGTGGTAGAATCGTTGGAATGTAGAGCAAGCTTCTCTTGAGATGATTTGCAATGCAAATCGAAGTGACTCCCGCTCTTCAATTAAGGTGTTATTTTCCGATTTTAGAGTGGAAATTAATTCTCTGAGATTTTTATTTTCGGTTTGTAATTCCTCCAATTTGCGATGAGCATCCTATTGATCATCCACTCCACTGTTTCCACCAAGAACAGCACTCCATAACTTTTCAATTTACCGTTTTATTGCATACAGCTCGGCAGTGGAAGAAAGGGAGGCTTGGGAGACCGTTGCTTCTTGTTGATAGCTCGCTCTCTGCGGATTTCGAGATTTCTTTTCGTCCAAATTAGTTTCTCTCGCAGATGGTTCGTTGTTATCACTCTTCTTTGGCCTTCCTCGCCGTTTCTTCACAGGTTCCTTTCCTTTTTGTTCATCTACTTCGTTCTCATCATAAGGTTTCTCTTCAGTAGACTCGGGTTGCGAAGTCGATTCTTTGTTCGTGTTACTAGCATTTCGAAATTCACTAGTTTCTTCGACTGTTTGCTTTCCTTCGACTACTTTCTTTTCCTCGGTCATGACCGTTGTAGATAATTTAAACTGGTAGTAGTCGCAATTTAGCTTAGTAGTTGTCGTAATCTCATGCCAAGAGATGCACGTCCGTCCACCACCGCCACGACATTAGGGAGTTTTTCAAAATTTGAAAAAACAAAGATGTTTCTTTCTGTGATTTTGTATTTCTAACATCGATCAAGAAACAATATTTACGTATTATTTAGAGTGGTCACAGGGCCAAATAGACCACCAGTCTTTCCTATCTCAATAACCACGAAAATCTGTTTTGTTTTAACCACAGTAGTTTTCTATTTCAAAACCCACCGAAATCTGTTCTTTTTTTTTTCTGTGTTTTTTTGTAGGGCTAAAATCCATTAGGAAAAGAAATTAAGGGATGATTTAGCGTATCAAAGGCCAAGAAATTCATTTATAATGTTTTTGAATTTTTTGCCACTTTTCCAAAGGGGTACGGTTATGGGTGTGGGGAAAAATGTAAAAAAAAAAAGGGAGAATTTTTTCTATAATTTTGTAAGGTTAACATCTACCAAGAAACGATATTTACTGATTATTTAGAGTTTTTACAAGGAAAACCACCATTTTGTCCCATCGCAATACCCACCCAAATCTTTTTTGTTTTAACCACCCTAGTTTCCTATCTCAAAACCCACCAAAATCTGTTTCTTTTCTTTTTTCCAAATTTTTCCAAAGGGGTAAGCCTATGGGTTTTAGTCAAAACGTGAAAAAAAAAAAAGAATTTTCTGTGATTTGAATGACTAAAATCGATCAAGAAACGATATTTGCTGATTATTTAGGGTGCCTACAACAACAAGGCCAAATAGATCACCATTTTTTCCTATCTCAATAACTACCAAAATCTGTATTGTCTTAACCATCGTAGTTTTCTATCTCAAAACCCACCCAAATCAGTTTTTTCCTTCTGTGTTTCTTGTATGGCTAAAATGGATGAAGAAACGATACTTACTGATTATTTAGAGTGGTTACAAGGCCAAATACAGCACAAATTTCTCTCAAAAACCACCATCATCTGTTTTGCTTTAACCACCATAGCTTTCTATCTCAAAATTCACCAAAATCTGTTTGTTTGTTCGTTTTTGTCTGTGTTTTATATTGGGTTAAAATCGATCAAGAAAAGATATTTCATAATGATAGAACTGGTTCAAGTCAAAAACTATTTTTTCTGTGATTTTGTATGGCTAAAATCGATCAAGAAACGATATTTACTGATTATTTAGATTCGTTACAAGGCCAAATAGACAACCATTTTTTGGCCTATCCCCATAGCCACCAAAATCTGTTTTGCATTCAGCTGTCTCTGAGAGACGTATGTAGTTTAGACCAAATTTAAGGACCCCGATCGATCATTAGTTGGCCAGTTCGCAACAACGCTTTGGTCGAGTAGATTCATGAAATGTGCCTACTGAGTGCTGGTTTCAATGTGATTGGAAGATTTGAAGAAGAAGTCATTCGCTTGTGCCCCTGGATCATTCCACAGGGGTTTGGCAGAGTAGCTACTGTAGGTGTCTTCAATTCGATTGACACCCCAATTCGGGGAAAGAAAAGTTCATCCAAAACCACCACTTGCAAAAGACATTTCCACTCGCCTTACACAGTACGTTTTTGCCCCTTATCTCATTTCAGTCATCAGTTAATTTTGATAACATCTACTGTGTAACGATGATAATTTCCCTAAACTCCACGATTTTTTTATTGTTTTCAAAACTTCAGACAATCCTGGCCAAAAGTTGTTGAGACACCTCCCCTTTTTTGCTCTAATACCCACGATTTAAACTACGTCCTTTACGTTTTGGAAAAAATACGAATGGAAACCAGTGTAAATGACCGGGGGGATCGCTAAAGAAATAGACGGAAATAATTTCTTAATGTAGACCGCACTGCGCAATTCAGTGCCACCCAATTTGAGACATCTCCACTCCAGCTCTAATGCCGATTTTGCGAAGCCATCCTTTAAACACTCTAAGTGCGTATTCGATGTAACCAAGACCAAATCAAAACACTATTACGCCCAGCTAATTGGTGCCAAGGCTCGCCTTCCTAATAATAATATCAACTTGAAACATGAATTTAATCTCGCAGAAGAACAACTTGGAAAAATTTATCACCTTCCTCATACTGACACTAGCGAACCTTACTTAAACGCATTCCAGTACAAAGTGCTAAATTCAATCCTGTGCACCAACGATAAATTGCATAAAATCGGTTTATTGAAAACTGTTATTGCTCTTTATGCAATCATGAAAAGGAAACTTTGTACCATCTCATGTTTCACTGTCTTCACTCGGGTAAGTTTTGGAAAGCCTTTGAATTATATTTTCTCTAGGTAAAAAGTCGACAAATAAGTCTCAATCCACGGGATGATCTTCTTGGAGTCATCTCCTCAAAATGCCCCCTGCGAAATTTGATAATAATTGGCAAATTTTATCTGTGGGATTGCACAAGGAATGGAGTTCTTTCCAACATGACCAGCTTTCTAACAAAAGTAAACATTAAATTACAAACAGAAAAATACATTAATACCAAGAATAACACGCTCCAAGAATTTCATGATAAATTAATGGAACTTAATCAGTAGCTAGAGTAAGCTAAACATAATTTGCTGACAACCTGATACTTTATTATATTATATTACATCATATTGAAAAAACAGTAAGCATATAGATTGTAATTTAATTTTTATAGACATAGCAATAAGATTTCCATTTTTCATTTAGTATCTAAGTTAGTACTGTTGTATTTATTGTACGTATGGTTGTATTCCTGAGTACCCTTGTCAATACGTTTCCAATTAATTAATGAGATAGTGGCGTTGTATTGTAGGTGGCACTGCATTGTAGGTATTGTTGTATTGTAAGCCTGCAAGCCATATATTAATAAATATATTCATTAAAAAAATGACCGGGTGGTTGCGCTGTCTTGGTTTAAGAGAGGCTGTTTGACGTCATCTGACGTGAACTGTCCCAACACTTTTGACCAGGATTGTGGAATTAAGCGGTCAGTTGTCAGTCCCAAAACTTACTTCCCTTAGTTACTGTAATTATGTCCTCCATTAAGCGGTCACCTTTATTAAGCGGCCGCGGTCACCTTTTAAGTCCCAACGAGCTGTTTCTATTGCCTTGACCTGTATTAAACGGTCACTTTCTAAAAGGAATCACTCAAATATAATACCAATATCACTGGAAAAGTTGAAAATTTACAGGCGCATGTAAATCCAATTTCCAAAGTGTAAATCTGGATTTACATGTTTTGTAAATTATAATTTACATGTTAAGGTTTTGTAAAATAAAATTTACAAGAAATTTACATGTTGGAGTGGATCATGTAAATGTACTGTAAATAGTTATTTACAGGACCATGTTCTTGTAGTATAAATTGACTAACCTGTAAATAACATGTAAATTATTTCAAGTAGATTTACAGTATCTCACTCATGTAAATGGTTTCAAACTATCCTGTAAATAACATGTAAATGGATACAATCCTGTGAACTGAATTTACATGAAAGTTTCATATTTTAGGGGAACATGTAAATTTACTCTAAATAATGATTGAAAGTCATTCCTGGAAGTATAATTTGAAGAACATCAGATGTAAATAACATGGAAATGTTGTTTCCTGAAAATAGGGTAAATGTTCCGGTAAAAGTTATTAACAGGGTCATTTTCTGGTAAGCATAATTTTTTAGTGTAAGGTGATGTTTACAAGTTAGTTTATTCGCCAGAGCAGGAAGAATCCTCAAGTTACCATCCACGTGAGGAAGGCCCGGGTGGGCTGTTGAATGCAAAACTTTCAATAACTTGAAATCGAAGCATTTGTTTCTTCTCCCCTTTAAAGTAATTGAACCCGGGAAGAAAGAGTTCAATATTGGCCTTAACTTCAGTTAACTCGAACAATGTATACATTCCTTTTTGGTGTCATTTATAGGTAAGCCGATTATACCTTAAACGAAAAGGGGACAAGAGGATCTTGATACCTTGGTAATCGACTGTAAACATGTAAATGAAGCGGCAAATCGGAAGAATGGCTGTCAAATAAATAAGCAAATTCCAAAAAACACTTCAAAAACGGGTCGGGCTGGACGCTCGGGCTATGGCTCGATTTTTGAATATACCATATATGTAGTATCTGCCAAAGCTCAAGAGTCAAACGCTGCCAGCGACAGTGTGGGCTCACTTAACTCGGTAACCGCGCCGCTATTACCGGCGCTTTTTTAACGCCGTTGGGTTCAACATATAAAGTTACGTCTTCCACTAGGAAAGTATGGCTCAACTGCAATGCAAGCGAAAGATTGTTCGATTATTTTGAAGACTCGTGTTTCTTCTGAGGTAAGTTAATTTTTTTTGCATTTTCTTGTGTTTTAAAATTTTGCAACCGGCTCCTCTTTCACAACGGACGATCGAACACTCGATACTTTACATGTATTCTACCTGAAATGGCGATCATTTGCAAGGGTAAAGAGTGTTTAAATTAGTCCGGATTCAAAGTGAAAAATTATTGAATTCAAAAGGGTTTCTATCAAGATCGGCTATATCAATACATGAAGCTTTATTTATTCACAAGTCCCACGAATTGGTGCAGACACAATTGCAACACCCGTACCGCTCGTTGTAAATATCAATAAATATAAAGCATCTGTCTCAAAATGATCAGCTTCAAATATGCTGCATTTTTCGCAGGTATCAATTGAAGAATCATGAAGGTATTATGTATATTCAATATCGAGGGCCGGGGTCACTGCAAAAGCCATATTGACTTCAAAGCATGTGTTTTCACTTGCATACACAAGGTAAATTAAGCTTCAATTAATAAACTTAATTGCCATATAAAGTGTGTAGGTCTGCAGTGCACCAGTGAACATGAAGTGATAGACTGAAGAAATGGATTAAAATCGACAGAAGGATTTCAGTACAGGCCAATTAACACACAACTGTCTCGTCTCCTTTCTTGATGAAATACCATAAAGTTTCTCAAGTAACCATCCCAAAAGTCTATAAAGTGTGATGATTGTGGATACTCATTAAATCAATGCAATTTATTTTGGCAGGTTAAATTAGATACAGCAGAAGGATTCTTGAAAGGAAATGGTTTGAGGACCTGACACCAGTCATGGTTGTTAAGAATAGGGTACAGTATCTGTTCTACTTAATATGACTGTTACAGTCAGTGCCTTAGCAAGCAAATGCTTTTGCTGCTAAAAAAAACACAGTGTACATGTAAGTGAAAATTTTCAACACTAGTCCAGAAAGAAGCCCACTTCACTTCACTTCACTTTCACTTCACTTTATTTCAATAATTTATGATATACAATTTAGAAAAATACACAACCTGCATGTAGCAAAGCTAATCGAGGCGGGTTGTGTAACTTACAATCAAATTTAGCAAAATGAATTCTTAGTAATAAAGGGGATTAGTTTCTAAAGAACCTGTGGTGCTGCGTCGGTGGGTAAGTGAACACGAAAATTTGGTTTATCAACAGAGTTGATAATGTAAATTGACCACCATACAGGGATTCGATTAGCTGACGTTTCGAGCATTAGCCCTTCATAGTTAGCCCTTCGTCGTTAGTGCTTCGTCGTGCTGAGTGATTATTCGCTCTGACGAAGGGCTAACGCTTGAAACGTCAGCTAATTGAATCCCTGTACCCTGGTCAATTTACATTATCAACTCTGTTGATAAACCAAATTCTTAGTAAGTCTAGCCTGTGTCGCAGACGTAACAAAACCCCGGTTAGTAACGTCTGCGAAGCAGCGCCAAATTCCTTGTTCTGTACCAGAATTTGAGTACGCGTTATGATTGGCTCGTTAACAAAAGCCTTTTGTTGAGTACGCGTTATGATTGGCTCTTTAACAAAAGCCTTTTGTTGACGAGCCAATCATAACGCGTACTCAAATTCTGGTACAGAGCAAGGAATTTGGCACTGCTTCGCAGACGTTACTAACCGGGGTTTTGTTACGTCTGCGACGCAGGCTATAGTAAGTCTTTCATTCAATTCATAAACAAAAGAATAAATTTGGCTTAACTCTTGTGTTTAAAGAATTGAATCAACTACAGTGTAAAACACAATCAGGGTGAACAATCCAAGGAAAAGACAGTTTAAACACAAAAGAGCAGCTGTAATACTGAACTGAAGGTTATAGTTACTTGTTATGCAAAATAATATTGTAGGGCCTATGGCTCCAAAAGATGTGGTTTTGTTGAAAAGGATCAATGTTTAAACACTGAAGTGCTATTTCTCTGAGTGTATTTTAAACCTTTCTTGCTTGAAAAAACCTAAGGTATCCCTGTGTGATTTTGAGGAACCACTTGACTAAAATTAATGTGAAATAACTCTTCATGTTTTTTTGTTATGGATGGGAATAGTACAGATGTGGTATTTATGGGGATTTTTGATTTTTACAAAAAAATTCAAGTAAAAAGCAAATCTCATCCAAAGGTGCATTTCATCATGTGAATACACACAACATACTTATTTCCTGTTGGTATTGATGTACCTTGGCTATTGGTTTTGAGATCTCATGCAAAAGCAATCTTGAACATGATTTTTTGTAAACATTCATGAGAATGTAATAATAAGATTGTCATTTTAATATAGGACTTTTTTGCCTTACATGTATAACAATTTAAATCTCCTACAGTAACATTTCATTCAAATTCACTTACAAGTACTCTCAGAAGCTGGATTTCTAAATAACTTGAATAAACTGTCCTCCTGCATGTCTGGCTGAACTGTGATATACCTGCTTGCATCATAAGGTAATGCTGTTTTGTACAGGTTCAGAATTGACTTGACTGGGTGAATTTGAAGCCGGTCATGATAAAACGCAGACTGCAGACCATGCAGACTGGGAAATTTTTTGATTGCTTGTCTTAAATCTGATTTGCATTTGATTGAGGTGTTTATGCTTTTTTCTTACTCTTTTGGTGACATTGCAACAGCTTCCATTTTTTGACTGGCTTGCGGCATAATTTTAGCCTTTGAGAATGCACTGTAAATTTCTCACAGGACAAACTAGATCAGCACAATCATGGCAAGGATTTCCATATCTTTTAAATGAAGAATATTTCTCAATCTAAACCTGTGTTTACTTACGGCTAGACGCGGTGGCGCCACTCAAAATTGTCATTAGATTGCGTTATTTTCATTATAAATAATCATTTCCAACACTGAAAACGGCTTCGTGAATGCAGCTTTATTTTTGTCAAAAGTTTCTGGGGGGGCTCCAATCACTTTTTGTTGGAAAATCTCTTGGTTTGAAAGGCTGATATATTTTTTCCCACAGATTGCAAATCAAAGCTGTCTGACACGATCTGATGGATATGGTGAAGCGACGCGTGTGAAGGACAAGCGTCATAATTTCTTTTGCATTTCAATCGAATGTTACTTCTGCCATTTAAATAGCAGTTCGATCCTAGGCATTCGATAAAAGATTGCATCCGTTCAGCCTTTCAACCGATCTGTTTCGAACGGCTTGTCTAGCCACTGTTTCTTATCCATTCACTTGCTGGCCGTTCAACTGTGCAAATGCCGAATGGATACTGTGTGGGAAATGCTTGGTTTACGGTATCCCATAAAATAAATCACAAAGGGTTGAATTCACAGGTTCGCTACTGAACTTGGTTTAATTGTTTCACAGGTTCGACGACTAACAGGTTACAACACAACTCATCTCAATTCAAGCTGGCTCAATCAATAAAATACACAGCCATCAAATCACAAAAAGTCTTCGATTACACTTGACATTCAACTTGTCACCACAAAATCAGTCACTTAGAATTGATTGACTTGACAGCTCATTGTCACGCAATTGGTGAGCCCCAGTTTCTGACAACTGCAAATAATATTTTCGCGTGAGAGGCCAAAAGTTAATCTCAGCTGTTTGTGTTTTATTTTCCTCAAAATTGTTGCTAGGTAACATAATAGCTCGAAATAACCTCATGAGGTGTCCATAAAATGGAAACTGATCCAGTGTCGCCAAAAGAGTAAGAAAAAAGTATAAACATCTCAATCAAATGCAAATCAGATTTTTTTGTAAAGCAATCAAAAAATTTCCCACTCCGCATGGTCTGCACAGTCTGTGCGGTCTGCAGTCTGCGTTTTATCATGACCCATTTGAAGCCTTGTGTATTATGGTTTCCTTTTTTCTATTCCAAATTTGTTTTGTCTGTCCCCTCCTTCCCTCAAAAAAATGACTGTGATGAACTATTGTATATCTCTAAAACCAGAAGTGTATGCTCAGATATACTACATATCAGTAATCATGACATGTTGTACTGACTTCGAAACCATGAATCAGCATGAAATAACAGATATAGTGCAGTTGAAATTTTTTTTTTACCTAAGTGGACCCTACAGCTGTACTTTGCCACCCTGATTGTGTTTTAGCCCAATATACCTACTGGTAATTCTGGTCTGTGTAACTGACAGAATATGTTCCTTAACAAAATTTTGGTTATGTTTATATGAGAAGGCAGGCGGGCCAGCCCACCTTCTCATATAAACATAACCATAATTTTACATAAGTTGAAGGATTAAAGAGGATGCATCGATTCTCTGTGACTCTGAGTTTCGCGCCTAAGCGCTCGTCAGACAGAACTTTCTGAACTTTCTGTCTGACGAGCGCTTAGGCGCGAAACTCAGAGTCACAGAGAATCGATGTGTCCTCTTTAATCCTTCAACTTATGTATACTTAGCTCTGCTACCACAGCATGGAGCACTTTATGCCAAGGTAGACTCTACCTCCACATTTAACCATAATTTTATGAAGAAATACGGCATGAGCCGAGCCATCCTAGTAAAGCGGGCTGTAGAGCGGGCTGAAAAATCTCATATAAACAGGCCCTAAATGGACACTCTAGAATCCCCAAGGGTGTCAGACTGCATAATACAGGTTTGACTGTATACGTGTAGTATAATGACTGTAATCAAGGGCTATAAAATAATGGCAAGCATTCTCTTGTCTAGAGAACATTATTGTACAGATTATTTCAGTACAGTTGTTTGTTTTAGTTTCAGGTAGTTGATGACCTAAGCTCTCTTTGCGAACAATGTTGACATGGTAAACAACCTTGACCTAACCTTGACTGCATAGCATCTTCAACAGCAATAAAGAAAATGGAACAAGGTACATATAGTTTGAACTATTAAGGTTATCCTTTAAACAAATAAATGATAATGACTCGGGCAATTGGTGGCAGAAATATGTGCTTCAATTTTTACCTTGTAAATTCACATGGTAATCTTCCCCTGTTGTGTATGGATATAGAGCCTTGACTATTTGACAGGTGTCTGAAGCTACATGTGTTATCAAGGATAGCTTTTGTAGCTTGTTTGGCAAGTGTCTTTGTTCTGCACAAAGCTATAGTATCTCAAAAACAAAAACAATTCACTGTGCTTACATGTGTACGTAGCTTATAGTATGCTGGAGTTATTTGTGGAGCCCATTTAAAAAACAATGTCAGAAACCCACTAATATATACATGTACTAATTTCTAGAAATTAATACATAATTTCTAGAAATTAGTACAAGAAAATGTTTTCCACAGAATAATAAAAAATTGGACATTAAGGAGCATTAATAAACTTAAAAAAAAAAACATTTCTGTGTTACTCTTACATTATGTTTGGGGCTGTTTTATCAAAGCCTTTGGTTAAAACTGCTATACTCGCATATGACCCCAGTGATATGTCATTGTTATGAATGGACAAAATTAATATCCAGACCCATGGGGATAGCCAAGCTTTTAGTCAGACATAGAAAAAGGGATGTCCAGGAAACATGTCTCCACATAAAAGTATTTAGAATTTTAAGGGAATTTGGTCTCCAACTCCTTCTGGCTAAAACCTTAGGCTGGTTATCACTAGTGAGGGAATCTGAGTCGCAGTTGCCAGCAGAATCATAAGTAGAGTTATAAGGTGAGCAGAATCAGAGTTGGAAGAATCAGCATGTTTCCTTTTTCTTGATTCCTCTTACTATGGTATTTGTGCATAAACTACAATGGAGGACAGATGTCCTTGGGACAGTTCTAAGAATCCTTTCACAATTCATTGGTGCCCTTTACTTCCGGCATCATTATTATGACCATAGACCCACCCTAACCCCCCCTCCTACCACCACCTCCCCCAGGCAATGTTGACAAGCTCTCAGCGAACATTGACACTTCTTTTGCTTGGTTAATGTCTTTCCTATGCTCCCAGTTCAACATTGTTTAGTGGGGGGGGGAGGGGGAGGGGGGAGGGGAGTAATTGGAGTGAATTTTGCTCGTATCACGTTGACTGTCCCAACATGTTTAGCCTGCAATGTAGATTGTCAGAGCCATAAGCAGAAGTGTAAGAATGAACCTATCAAATTGCTCCTTCTCACTCATTGTGATTGGTTTGTTCTTCCTGTCCTGCTTCCGTCTTTGAAAATCTAGTTTTCACTAGTAAGCGACATAATCACTGTAAGGCTTACAATGCTGACTCCAACTCAATTCTGTTGCTAGTGAAAACCAGCCTGTAAAAATCTTAATATTTAAATGTTACATGAACATTTTACATGACCATCCCTTTCACTGTGGCAATCAGAGTTTCCAAAATGCAAATCATGGTACCTAATGTGCCCAGATTAAAAATCTTGCCTATAAGGGCACTCCTCAAATAATTCAGAAATTTTGGATGATGGGGATGAACGAAATCAATCTTCAAAGGTAAAACTGTACATTGGTGCAACTTGGTATGTGTGTAAGTTTATGGTAACTTGTACTTGCTTAATCCTTCAAGATCCATATGGAAATGTAGAAGTGACAACTGCTAAAATAAAAAGAAATGCCTGTTCAGATCTAGTTACATGTTCCATCTGTATGAAATCGTCTGTAGCTGTCATCTTAATTTACATGTAAAGCTACTGTCAAGGTAGAAAAAGGTGTGTGTCAATAACAGTTACGCTGTAAGCCAGTCTGACCACTTAGAGAGTTGGATGAACATTTTAATCTTGCTCAGCGGTACATTGTCCATAGTACAGAATCAAATCTGTTGTGCCTCATGAATAATGTGAGAATCTGATCAATGGGGGACAAATTCTATGCTTGCACTGTGTATGAAATAGGCGAACTTCAGTGATCCCGACCGTTAAAATAATAAACTAGTGGTTAAAAATGTTACATGTAAATGACTTGGTGTGAAGGTTCTTTTTCAACTGCTTTGGTTGCATACATTTTAAGGATTACAGTCGAACCTCGATTATCCGGACTTAGCTGGTCCGATTTTTTTATGAATATCAATTAGCCATATTTAAGATCCACAGGAAACCTTTTACCCTTCTAATTAAGTATTGAAACTCTGGTTCAAACTGAATTTGTTTCGCTTCAAGTCACAAATCTATACGCGTTTTGAGCTTACGCGCACCGTATTACTGCAATGCATTTCACTGAGCTTTGATTTTTAGTTTTGGTTCATTAATATTCATATTTTTGATTATGCGGACTATTCAGCTCAGTCCCCACGAGTCCAGATAATCGAGGTTTGACTGTACTCACTTACAAAAATAATTTAACTAATGGTAAACACAAGCCTTAATTTAACTCTTTTCTTTAGGTTTAGGAATTATCTGAATATGAAACAAAAAGGTTGGAACATGCACAGGCCAATGAATCGAAACTTCTGAATTCAAGATTTGTAAGTACAGCTGTATACTATACTGATATATTGGGGATATTTTGCAATACAGTATGTGGTCTGGTGCCTCTGAGGTCTTGATTTCTAAGTAAAGTCAAAGCTTTTGTAATGGGACACTATAAAGAAGCAGAAAACATGTCTAACTGGGGCTGGACACTTACATGTATGGGACTGATGTTCATAAGTGAACAGTTGCATTATCAGCCACAGGTGGCTGCTCCCAAGAGCTTGCATAGCTCATTCCAAAGACCACTGAAGAGAGAAAAAGCTGCTTTTTGAAATGATTGTGTTATGTCTTCATTATTTATGTAGTGTCAATAATATTGCAAGTCTCACTGTTACTTTAACAGTAAGACGCAGTCCTCCTTTTTGCTTTGAGAACTTTATAATATCTTGGTCCTCACTGGTCAATTCCTAGAATAAAACCTGTCCTCAGGGGGTTAGAATTTTGCAATTGACCTGTGAAATACAGCTTTAACATGGATGCTTATACAAAACCTGCATAAAACATAAATAACTTAAATACTTTTAGGTTCGTCCTGATGAGTAGTTTCATTGTTTTTGTTAGGTGCCAAGAGACCAAGCAGTCATTGTTGGATTGCATTACTTAAAGGCGAAAACAGTGGGTTCTGCGAATATGCAGAAACTAAAATCTACATGCATGCAGTTTTGCCTTTCCTCATCAAGGGATTCCAGAAAAGAAGATCTCCTGCAGTCTCTTGGGCAGGTGCTTGAAAACAAAATTGTTAAAAGAAAAACTGATTATGAAATGATAACACACGACAATTTGTGCATGTAACCACAACGGTTTAATTTGAGGTTTCAACAGCTTTTATTTTCCTTAGTTTGAAAAACGTTACAAAAATTTAAACCAAGGATAAAATGTGTTGTTCCAGAAAATATCGATAATCCCCCAAAAGAGGTTTCCTTGGTGCGGACCCTGATTCCCCAACAGCTCCAGAAGTCCCAGGTTAGCTTTGGGCCTTAAAAAATTTTGTCTTTAAGATTCCCTTCCTCTAGGAATCAGAATTTAATTTCAGACCCTTTAGGGTTGGATTGCATATTTCCTGGAAGCACAACACATCAAAAAGGAAAAATATATGGATGATTTGTTTGTCGTAAGCGACCATGCGCCGGCCCCAATAATTGGAGTATTTATATCTTAAATAGTAGTTGATGCATACTTTTATATACCAGTTTGCATTTTACACAGATTTTAATCGATTAATAATCATATGAAACTTTATTTCACTCTCATGTATAATCATTTGGAATTTTTATGGTAGAAGACAAGGCAATTATTATAATATCACAATTTGTGCTGAACAGACTAGTTTATGAAGGCGAAGTAACACAGGTATTATGTTTATGCAGCAATGTTGTATTGCATGTTTAAAGCAAGCGTTAAGGACATGTACTACCTCACCATCAGTTCTGTTGTGTTGCACAGAAACTGGTTGAACATGAATGTGGTTAGTAATGAAACATTGTTAAATGAAGAATGATCCTCGCAGTTGTGTAGTAATTCCAATGAACTTTTGCTTGTGTCACATAGTTTTTTTTTTACAAAAATATTAAATTAGTTGTGAGGATGCAGAAGTTAAAAATATTTGATGAAACTGGACATTTATTTGTGACAACAGTCAAACCTTTTTAATATTTGTCGGCGGAGAAATTGGAATTCAGGATTCCTAAAATCTGCATGCACTTTGTTCATATAGTATGGTAGAGTGAATGTAAGGAGTGGTCTCCTGTAAAACATTAACAGAATGAATATTGATGGTTTAAGTTGTCACAGGCAGAAATTAAGGTTATATTTCCAATGGCAGACACAGAAATCTTAGAATCGTAAATGATTGAAAAGGGTGTTACATTATGATCAATGGAATTACAATAAAACAATTTATAAAGCAGCTTTTTAAAGGCTCTTTTACTCGATTTACGTGATTTTTGCAGGATTCCCTGATTCAATTTATATGATATTTACAGGCTCCCTTATTCCATTTACGTGATATTTACAGGTTACCTTATTCGATTTACGTGATATTTACAGGCCCCCTTATTCCATTTACATGACTTTTACAGGCTCCTTTATTCGATTTACATGATATTTACAGGCCCCCTTATTCGATTTACATGATATTTACAGGCTCCTTTATTCGATTTACATGATATTTACAGGCTCCTTTAGTCGATTTACGTGATATTTACAGGCTCTCTTTTTTGCATTTACATGATATTTACAGGCTCCCTTATTCGATTTACGTGTTATTTACAGGCTCCTTTATTCGATTTACGTGATATTTACAGGCTCTCTTTTTGCATTGACATGATATTTAAAGGCGCCCTTATTCGATTTACATGTCATTTACAGGCTCCTTTATTCGATTTACATGATTTTTACAGGCTCCTTTATTCGATTTACATGATATTTACAGGCTCCTTTATTCAATTTACATGTTATTTACAGGCTCCTTTATTCGATTTACATGATATTTACAGGCTCCTTTATTCAATTTACATGACATTTACAGGCTCCTTTATTCCATTTACGTGATTTTTCCAGGCTCCCTCTTTCCATTTACATGATATTTACAGGCTCCTTTATTCGATTTACATGATATTTACAGGCTCCTTTATTCGATTTACATGATATTTACAGGCTCCTTTATTCGATTTACGTGATTTTTCCAGGCTCCCTTTTGCCATTTACATGATATTTACAGGCTCCTTTATTCGATTTACATGATATTTACAGGCTCCCTTTTTCCATTTACATGATATTTACAGACCCCTCATTCGATTTGCATGATATTTACAGGTTCCATAATTCGATTTACATGATATTTACAGATTCCCTTACTGGATTTACATGCTATTTACAGGATTCTTTATTTCATTTACATGCTATTTACATGGTCTTGTGTCCCTGGGCTGAGAAATTTACAGGATCTGTTCCATAATTTACATGTTTCACCTGAATTATTTACATGTTTTTTACAGGATATGTCAGAACATGTAAATGGGTAAAAATCATGTAAATATTCATTTACAGTATCTTTCTGATCATTTACATGTTATTTACATGTTTTTTACATACTATGGAAATTTTCAATTTTTCCAGTGTTAATAGAGACTGCACGAGCTTGGCGTTGCTGTTTTATTGCTTCGTTTATACACTGTGTTCTAGTATGTCATACTATTCTGTTAATATAAAACCAATAGAGACTGCACGAGCTTGGCGTTGCTGTTGTATTGCTTCGTTTATACACTGTGTTCTAGTATGTCATACCATTCTGTAAGAGATAAATACCGAGAACGGAGGTATTAATCCATATACATCCCGAGGGCCGTAGGCCCGAGGGATGTATACGGATTAATGCCGACGTTCGAGGTATTTATCTGACTTTTTTCATGATATTATTCATGAGGGATCTTTATATAACGATCCTTTGTTCAAGGAGCCAAACACCGGCTAATTAGTACACACCTTCGTTGGATCAAAGCAGATACAATGAAAGCAACCTGATGTGTGCGTTTCTCACAGGACTGTGAAAACTTGTTGCGAATTCCTCCGTGACAAGCGTTAGACCTTTTTGTACTTTGTTATTTTGGCGAATCCACAAGAGACTTAGCATTGCACTTTCTTTGTTTCTTTGTTTTTGTGTTCCATTGTTTGATATTTTGTTTGGTTCTTGTTTACTAGTTTTTCGGTACATATGTACGAATGTTTTCCAACGACTGATTTCTCTGTTTTTGTGCTGTCATTATGGACGGCATGTATAGCGACGAGGAGCTTTTTCTTACTCAAAATAGTTTTTCGGAAGAAACTGTTACAACACAATTTTTGTATTGATTCTATTTTAGACGGCCTAGTAGCTAGCGATGAGCCTGCCTCACCAAATTCTTGCGCGGTAGAATTGGCCATCTTAAGTTTGTTGTGCAGCGTACCAGGCATAGAGATGTTAGGTCTTTGCAAAAATATCAACGCCCGGAAACTTCAACTAAGATTGAGTTTTCAAAGGCATTCGATAATAGTGAAGCCGTGTCACTTTCTGATTTAATTGGTAGTGAAAAGGCGCCATTAAAGCGTGAAGTCGAGCTACAAGACGAAACAACTTGTAAATTTTCTAAGGGCTGTGATGGAACTGGAATTCCTGAAATTTAATCAGTGTCCTTTTGTAATCTCGAAAGACAGGAAACTTAATTGTAAAGAAACATGTATTTTCACTCTGTATTGCTTGTAGTGAAATACATTTGCAGATGACATTATTGTCAAAAATTTGTCAAGAGGAAGAATTTGATTTTCTCAGGAAGTGCAAGGTTCAATCGAGTAATTGGAAAGTAAATAATTAATGAGGGATTAATTTGTAGAAATTCTAATAAATCCTTCCCTTCAGGAATTAATTTGTATAAATCCCTGAAACGAGGGATTTATACAGATAAATCCCTCATTTGCAATCAAATTCAATTCATCAGCCCCGCTCTTCCCTGCTAAATTATCAAGCCCTCCCCGGACTTTCAGTTTGTTAATATTCAACAGGGTTGTAAGTTAAATAAAGGTTGTTGAATAACAAAAGAAAATGTGTCAATCATGAAATAAGTTAATATAAAACCAATAGAGACTGCACGAGCTTGGCGTTGCTGTTTTATTGCTTCGTTTATACACTGTGTTCTAGTATGTCATACCATTCTGTTAATATAAAACCAATAGAGACTGCACGAGCTTGGCGTTGCTGTTTTATTGCTTCGTTTATACACTGTGTTCTAGTATGTCATACCATTCTGTTAAGTGCAGGAAATCTTAACCAAGTTAGCATACGTTGTTACAAAAGTCACAAAGCGGCGTTTTGTGTTTGACGTGTACACTCTTTCACGTCTAAGTTTGGAGCTGAGGCTGAACGTTCTTATTTTTTTGTGACTTGAGCCTGAAAACATTCTCATCATGTTGTGTGGTATAGAATTTCAATAAATCAATGCGGACATGACCAGGAAACCTAAGTATTTGAGTTTGTTGTCCTGTTATACTACAGTTTTGCATTTCGTTTTCCTTTGTTTATACTACTAACAAAAAAGAAAAGAAAGTGACTCTCAGCCTGGGCATGTTCTTAGTATGTTCTTAAAATTTTGGTTAATCTCAGCCAGAACGTTGTTATAAAAAAGGTTCTTACATAAAAGAGAGTGTATTTTGTGTAACCTGTACTACAGTTAAGACCCGCGTGTAAGAACCTACATTTTTCCAAGTTTGGCAAAACAGGTTCTTATATTTGGGGGTAGTTATGGGCAATTTAGGCTAAAGTAGATTCTTAATTAGGTTGTTAAGTTTTCAGCAGAAACCATTCCTGTACAAGGAGAAAAAATAGGTTTGGTCCTTTATGATACAGCATTTATTTGTAACTGTTCTGTCATGGGCCTTGTGCAAGATTAACTAAACAATTATATACACTATAAACAAAGTATCTTTTCAGAAAATATCCCATAACTCACATATAAGAACCTAATATATTTTGCCTGGCTAAACAGGTTCTTATATTTTGGGGTATAAAAATGGGAAATTTCTGCCAGCAGGTTCTTAAACCGCTAGGTTCTTACACGCGGGTTTTTACTGTATAAAGCGGTCAACCTGTACTGAGCGGTCACCAAGCCATACCCCCAAGGATGACCGCTAAATACGGGTTCTACTCTATATGTTTTATGCAGGTGTCACAGAATGTGTGAACGTTTTACTCAAACTAAAATTTTAACGGACCAATATCGAACGATTTTGCCAGGCCTAATAGAAATAGGTAGATATCCCAAACCCTCAAGCCAAATTTTAAAAGTTCTTCTAAAATCAGTCAACCTTTTTGTAAACGGACCTCGTAAACCAACAAGCGATGGCCATATTTCCTACAAAAACTATTAAAGTTGGAAGCAATGTGTCGACGCTTGTTATTCCAACCAAGGATTTGGCCAAGCGTTCATTTGCTGAATCTCGACGACTTTCCAAGGCGACTTCCAGTATTTTGAATGCGTACTCGGTTGAAAGGGCAGCAAAAACGTGAAGAAAGTGATGACTGTTTCCTACTATGTCGAATTTTCCTGGTAAAAGGCACTCAGGCAGCCGGCTCCCATAAATGATACCGCCTACAACAGAGTAGAAACAATGGCGATGGAAATAGGTGATGAGCAAATCGTTACAGGCGATGAAGGACTGGCATGTCGTGAGCGCGTGACAGCTGCACACTGTCACGCCAACTGTCAGAGAAAGAACAGTGTTGAGCCAGCCTGCTAATACTGCGAAAACACGAGCCATTGAGCCGTACGTTTTGAAGTTTTTAAAACCAAATTTACTCAGGCAGCTAAAAAATGTAGACAGGAACGATAGAGAAGCACCAATAGTTGTGTACAGCAGGGCGGATTCGAAAATTTGCCATCCGGTGTTTATTGGTCGATTATAAAAGTACATCACTTGGCCTGATGTGTACGTGTAGATACTGATACCTGCGTAGTCGAAGAAGTAGAAAACATGGTGCAGGTGTTCCGATTTGGAGTTAAAAATGTGAGCAGTGGAACTCATGGCGTAAAGCGTCCACGTGCCAATGGCAGACGACAACATCGGGTAATAGAAATCTCTCTGGGGCGAACTCCATTTTCGCAGCTGTAGAAGAACAACTGTATACCGCACAATAAAGTACAACAGTGCCACTACATGACTCCATATGTTGAAGGTCTCGTTGTTGATGTGGAACATGCTTTTTAAGCTTTCCTTAGTGGTGATAAAAGGTGTTCTGTATCCCGTTATAATATAAGGCTCACGAAGACCTTCCGGCACTTTATCTTGATGCAGTTTCCCGTTCTTATTATCTTCCCCATGTTGAACATTGAAATTGAGCACATTATTGTTTCGATTACTTTTTGAATTTCGTTGCTCGGAAATAGAGGATTTTGAACGTACTTTCATTGTGAAATTGTGACTTTTAAGCCCGTTCAGGAAATGTTTTGAAGACAAATGCAAAGTGGCTGGTCAAGTGCGACTGAAACAACAATGGATTGTTATGTAAAATGCAAATTACTAATGACCTTTACACCGCACTCGCTAATCTCGTGGTAAAAATAGAAATCCAAAAAAGTAAGATACCATGAGCGTAATAGGAAATTTCACTGATACTTGAATATATATTAACGTCGCACTACAGCCCTTGAGATACTGCCAAGTCTGATTTGGGTAAATGGCATATTTTGCAGCATGTACTCATCGCCAGGGAACCAAATGAATTCGGTTATACCTTAGTGGCTGAACGATATTGATTTCAGTGGAGCCAATCCTATTTCGTGCACGTCAACTAAGCAAACATTGCATTTGCCCTTGGCAATGTTTTGTAAACAAAACACGATGTTTTATGATCAATGGTCATCAATGCAAACGGCGGGAGGTGCTTAAATTACCAAACGATCGTGAACTTTTAAAGCCAGTTTGTTAACCAAAAACGGCACTCCAAGAAGAAATTCGTCGTTCTTGGAGGTGTTGATAACCCTTCAAATTAGCTAGGTAAACAGCTTATTTTATCTGCATAATTATCACTCTAGATGCCGCAACAATTCCGAGAACGATAGACCGAGGATTTTCACCAACGTGTTTTCACTGTGTTTTGAAAAATAAAGATTTTCCAGATAGTAGACGTTTAAGCAAAAAAAGTATTGCAGGTAATTTTCAAAAGTTGCTGAGTAATTTTTATCTCTTGCTGTGCGTCCCATTTTTTGCATAACAATTATGACCACAAATCAAGCGTTACTCACTGCTTACTTGTTTTGCTATAAATATTGATGAAGAAAGAACGCCGTGCACGATATCGTGTTAAGTCTTCTGGTACGCCATCATTTCTTCAGTTCCTTCAGCTCCGAAGTGAGACGAAACGCGGGTTACTAAACCAAGTTGGTAAGAGTCCGGCATAGGCTATACTGCTTTAACAATTCAAACAGCACATTACATGATAAAAGTTGATGAACTAAAAGATAAGCTGCAGTGTTGTTTTGAAAATTTAGTTCACATTTATAAAAATATACGAAGACTCGCTCTAGCTTTCTCACAGGTGATTGAAATTATAGTAATTCTCAGTGTAAAGACAGGGCATAGAACTTACTATAAACCGAAATTGAAGCAAATCTTGAACACGTTTTGTATAATTTATATCTGTAAAATACTACATGGAATATTATTTCTTGTGCTTTCAGACTTAACCTTCGCCAACTCACAACAGTGAACTGAACTGAGCGGTCTGGTCAGTAACATGGTATTATGTTTTTGGAGACGATGATATTTGGACTGGTTTGTATTTGTCAAAGACTTCTACAGTAAACTGTTACGAGAGGCAGTTGTTGTTCGATCAAGAACCGGCTGCAGGCAACGTCATAATCCCCAAGCTCTGCATGCATGCAGCTCCGTTATACTTTCCATCATAACAAGCGTTATAAGTTACGACGGTTTCTTTTTATTACCGACAGTTTTTGCACTAAGGGCCTGTTTACATGGAGCCCCTGTTTACATGGTGCCTCGGCTAACCGAGTTACCAGGCTAGGAGGGTTGAAACATAGCTCGCCTTTACATGCAACAGGGGCACCCAACGACAAATTTCGGTAGATATCTGTTCGGTGGAGGGTGATTCGCCTTGGGTTTTCGTCGTCGATTAAAGAGTGCCCTCGGATTTTCGTAACTAAAACGTGGCCTAAAAGATTCGCGATTAGGAAATCATAGCTCCTAAGCTTTTCGGAAAGGTCGTAATTGCTTTTTTTGGCAGTCTGAAACGTCAGCTAGCATTTTCGGAAAGAAAATAGTTCCCTAGAAAGTTCGTGGAAAGTTCATTTCAGCTTGCATTTTCTCAAAGGAAGATTTTGTTCCCTAATATTTTCGGGCAATTAGAATTTCAGCTAGGGAATCCGAACAGATGAATTTCTTTTAGCTAATGTAAACATCACTTAAAACAGACTTCAAACACCATAAGGTACTTAAAAATGCCTTTCTACAGATTTTGGGTGATTTGGCTCGTTGGGTGCCCCTGATGCAACTCACCTAGGCGGGATAGTCAGTGAGCTATTTTTAGATCGGCCGCGAGAACAGCAAATAAGATGGCGGACGAAGGAATCTTTTTTAACGGTAAGTCCAATTTGTTGATCGCTCATTCCGTTAGCGGCCGCTTTTTAGTTTGTAGGGTCGTTATTTTGCACTCTGGTAATTGATCGTTGTCACCAGGGGCAGTTAATTTTAAAAGTTGACCTAAGATTTATCGCTGCTTTCACGGTCTTCTCACCTCGGCTAGCCGGGATAACCCGGCACGAACCGTTTACATGGCCGAGAAAAAGCTAGCCCGCCTAGAAGGGTGCCCCGGGCAAGTAGACAGGGTGCCCCGGAAAGGCGGGCTACCCTGTCTAGCATGTAAACGCTTCAATGCGTTTTCTAAAGAAACGTATGAAAAGTTGGCCCTCCTAGAGTATCTCGGTTAGCCGGGTAACTCGGTTAGCCGGGGCACCCTCCCTCCATGTAAACAGACCCTAACGGTGACGGAGAAATTTAGCAGAATTTCTATCAGCTGTCAGGAGCCCATAAATAGGAGCTTCACTCTCCCATACAAGCCCTTTGAGTCAACCTTTGCGCGTATCTTTTCTATTTTTAGAACGCTGCGGTTTTCTAAATTCGCACGCACTGTTTAGAATGCCCAAAAGAAGGATCGGGACAACGCGCTCCCCACCTTTGGCCACAATTTTATTACGGAGCTTGTGTGCGGAATTTACTGGAAACAGATTTTCCCAGTAAATTTGAGTCTCCTGCAGAAAAAATGGTTCTAAAAATAGAATATACATGTAACAAGCAAGGCTGATACTACGTGAAAAAAGTTGACTTTGCGAGACACCAACATGACCGAGACTCGATAAAGTAGGGCTGCAACCATGGACAGCTGTTTCGTCCTTATTGGGACTCATCGGCATGGTGTAGCAGATTTAAAAGACGCCAGCTCAATGCGAGCGCCAATAAATTGCACAATGAACCCGTTCACGATATCAAGTTCCGTACCTTGGACTCACTTGCCATCCGATCCACGCGTTGCCACACCACGTAGCCCGGATAGCAAGGAATCCAAGTGTCACGATGGCGTCTCGCAAAGAAAAATGTAGATTGGCCAATACCAATCTTAACATTAAAACACATGGACAAAACCATGCTAAAAATTACACAGCATATCGGATCTATAAAGACCTACGGTCCAAAAAATACAGTGAAGTGAAATTAATAAGCAAAGGACCACCATGCCGATGAGTCCCAATAAGGACGAAACAGCTGTCCATGGTTGCAGCCCTACTTTATCGAGTCTCGGTCATGTTGGTGTCTCGCAAAGTCAACTTTTTTCACGTAGTATCAGCCTTGCTTGTTACATGTATATTCGATTTATTTTTTGGCTGATTAGATCTCTTGTAGATCCTACGTTTTACAGCATTATCGTTGGCGGTCCTTTGCTTATTAATTTCACTAAAAATAGAAACATACGCGCAAACGTTGACTCAAGGGAACAGTGCACATGGAGGCTCCCATTCATGGGCTCCTGCAGCTGTGCATTGGCAATAAACAGCAGGTCATCTGAAACCTGAGTATTGACCACTATAGGACACTATAAGCACAAATAATAATGTAAGGGACATAATTTTGTTGCGTTTGTCAAATGAAAAGTGTGTCATTGAATGAATGAGATCATGGCGAACTGCAGGTAATTATTAGCTATCATTTTGGTCATCCTCGTTCCCAGGGTCTCTCCTTTTAATTCGGTTGCATCAGCCGACAGTTTCGGTGAATTTGCTATGGAGGCCTTAGAGCCAAAATAGAAGGAATTTGACTCAAGATTCAGTCATGTTGCACTGGCAAAAATCGTTTTAAGGGAGGCCCAAAACTCGAAAAGCCGCCAATAGAGTCTAATAAACCTGGGATATAACAGATGAATTATAAATGTTAAGCAAACTGGAAAAGCTTGTGACTGTTATCTTGTTGAAAGCGAGTTTTAAATGACCTGTCGAGCAAACAGAAGACACGAGGCCATGTGATGTTCATGGTAACTCAGGTTGATTTGGTGATACAACTACAACAAACGGATAGCGGAAAGAAAACGTGACTTTACCTTAGAATTCGTTTTGATTTCTGCCAGTGAAATCCACAGCAGGGTATCAAATCGAACGCCAGCTAGGGTATAAAGCATGCATGCTCCGTTATTGTGTGCCACGTGATCGGCAGTCTCCTGAACCAATCATAATGCGTGATTACTAGTTTTATTTTTCATCCAACTAACTAATTATAAATTTACTTTTGTTTACGCAGGTACGCAATGCACACCAGCAAACGTGACAATATGACAGCTTGTGATCAAGAGGATCACGACAAAGTTCTTTTTGATGATTCCGAAATACCCAAGGGTCTTCGAGAACCTTTCATCAAGTCAGGATATAGGAGAGCGAACAGTGTACCCTGGGAGTGCTTAAAAAGCTTGTTCTACATCCATAACGAGAGCTTCAACGTTTGGAGTCACATTCTTGCCACTTGCTTTTTCGTAGAACGCTATGCAATGGCTGTTCTCAGCCAGGCTGCCACCACCACTGTTAGCCTCTGCTATGGGAACACTGATTCTTTACTCCACAAGTTCCATAGCGCATCTTTTAGACTGTACGTCAGAAAGAGGACTACGCAGCTATCAGCTTGTACACATTCACGTCAAGTCAGGCCATGTTTTTCTACATTCGTCCATTTAACACAAACTGGATCATTTTTCAGCCGCCATCTTTGTACCTTTGTATAGGGGCGTTGTTGTCGTTTCTAACAACATACGGGTGTTGTAAGACTGGCGCTTTGGTCAACAAGTTTAGTGCTTTTCTCCGTGTCTTACAGCACGCTACCATTTATAGCTGGTGCCACACTGTGTAGTTGTCAAACAAATAACACCGCTTGTACTGCTTTCTCTGCTTGCCACAGTATATCTCTCAGCTACTATCTCCGTCACGCTTTCTGCGTTGTTCTAGCGGGATTTATGTACAATACTCGGTTACCAGAGCGTCTCCTTCCTGGCAGATTTGACCTGATCGGAAACAGCCACCATTTTCTTCACATTTGTGTTGCTCTGAGCACAGAATTTGCCTTTAAACTAATTGAATTTGACATCAAGCATAGGAAAGCCCGGAAGAAACGTGAAAACATAGTGGCGGAGACAATCGCTGACGTTTCACTTCTTAACACCATGTGCGCAGCAATATTTGTGATGTTTGTAAATGCTGGAATTGCATTGTGGTTTTCAAAGGCGCTTAGGGACGAAAAGACTGACGGTAACAAGCAGCAGTAGTTTGCTCAAACGGTAAAGGACTGTTATCGAAGTGAAGTCGCCAGTGTCAGTGACGTGCTAACTGCGAAGGACCTACTGTGACCAGATATTGTAAACAAAACTATTTTTTAGAGGAGTGATTGTAGACATTAAAATAAAACTTGTTCATACGTTCTTTCTTGTGTGTCGAAGACAGGGTCCGACTATCACGTTATACCCCCTACAACCTAGACTGCGAGAAGTCTCTAATTTCGGCGATGGATTGTTGGGCGGGCGAAAGACGCGCGCGCGTGAAGTTGCGAGGAGGGGAGCGCCAAAAATTAGTCGCGTCTCCTCGCAACTTCTCGCGCGCGTGTCTTTCGCCCGGCCCACAGTCTATCGCCGAAATTAGAGACTACTCCCAGTCTACCCACAAACTGAACATTGAACTCTTGAAGTTTTCTTTGAGAATGTCGTCGTAAAGAATGTGAAGTCTTATTCTCGATTTAACTCTGAATACAGGCTAGACTTTATCTCAAAGACGTTTTCCTACGTGTATATGGTTTACACATTCGGACCTACACATTTGGTGCCGAGACCCGAGAACTCACAAATCTGGACTTAAGGCGGGACTTAAAGGGCCCATTATCACCCTCGATGCATCGCGCACCGCGACCGTTATAAGAGAGCTTAAACAGCGACGACGGCGGCGGCAACGAGAACGCCACAAAACAATAGGCTTAATGAGCAAAAACGATGGCTCTACACGTGCGTTTTACATTTTGGTACATTTCTTTGCCGTCCTCAGCAAAACAACAACGTGAAATGACCAAATTTTAGGTTTTGTGGAGACCGTGAGTGTAAGACGGTGAACTCTTTTTTCTTTACCCAACGTCAACGCCTTTTTTGCTAATTTAGCTCCAGGATAGACTGGATAATTCGCCCACATTTTACAGGTTAAAGAAGTTGGAATAATCGCGAAAGAGTTACAACAACGAGAATTTAAATTTTCCGGTTGATGACGTTTTCGTTCCCTTTGCCGTCGTCGTCGCTTAAGCTCTCTAATTAGTTGAAATGACTTACCTCGCAAAAGAGCAGTCTGGACAAAACTTTTTTCAACTGAATCCTTTATTCAGAGAGTAAATATTACAAAACAGCTCTTCTGCTTCCAAATTAAAGAGGAAGTTTGGAAAAAAGGCAAACAAGACCTCTATCAGGTCCCTTTTTAACAGCAACCTCAACCAGTTAGTAATGTGAGCACAAGTGGCGCAATCTTGTCCACAGCGGATAGAGCCTGGTGGTAAATTAGTACCGTTAGGAGCCGTGACAACAGGTAGTAACATCCCACGGAATTAGATTCCTCTGAGGTCACGGCTCAGGACAGGGCTATGGTACCTGATGATCCCTTGATTGAAGACAGTCATAGGTTGTCGGACTTCCGGCAACTCTCCAGTAAAGATGTCCGTCGCCTTGTGCAAAGGTCGGCTAAAAAGACCTGTAGCCTCGACCCGATATCGACAAACCTCTTAGTTTCTTGTCTTGACGAACTTCTACCTGTGATGACGTGTATATTGAATTTATCTCTCGCTATGGGTCATTTCCCGTCGAGGTGGAAAGATGCTCTAGTGAACCCGCGCTTGAAAAAAACAAGGAAGGACATTTAGTTTGCAAACCTTCGACCCGTTAGCAATCTACAGTTCATTTCAAAGTTGACTGAGCGCGCTGTCTATGATCAAACACACGATCATATGATGCAGTTTGAACTGTACCCACTATTGCAATCTGCGTATCGTGTTGATCACAGCACGGAAATGATATCTTGTTGAATATGGATCGGAAGAGGGTTACGTTGTTAGTACTACTAGTGAGCAGCACTTAGAGACCAACCGGGACAAACAACGCTGTATAGCATTATATAGAAGATTTATTGATGATATTATTTTACTATGGGTGGGCTCTTACGTTGATCTATTAAGTTTTCTTAATGCACTTAGCAGTAAGGATGACCGAATTAAACAAAAGCGTTACAAAAAATAATACTTCTAACATGCCTGGTAGGGGGTACTCTCTTATATGGGCAATATAGGTATGTGCGGCCCCAAAGGATTTTGGTCTGAAATAGGGTATCGATTTTGAACGTTTTGGTCTGGAATAGGGTATGGTTTGTGCACTCTAGTCTTGAATTGGGTATGCTTTTTTAGAAGAAGCTACTTCTTCATCATTGGGCGTTAAGACCATCCACAAAAGCCCTTCTTTATGTGAAATAAGTCTGAAATAGGGTATCGAATTTAGATCAGGTCTGAAATAGGGTAGGGGTTTCAGGAAGCGGGTCGCACACCCCCACCCATTTTTTCTGGGAGTACCCTCCCACATGGCGGACTCGTTACAGTGAGCTTTTGGCTAGCTTGAATATCGAGCATAATCATGATTGCCCGAGAAGAATCAGTTTTGAGCATAATACGTGATTTTTACTGCCAGATGGCATAAGAAGTATATTAACAAGCAGAATTTGAAGCCTACATGTTTCACCGCAATGACTGCGATGTTCCGGAAGCCGTTCATCACAGTTATTCTTTGTTTTGTTGTTGTTTGGGGGCAGTTCATTCAGACTCGACTTTCGCTTGGATTCCGAGACTGCAGAGGCGGATCCAGGGGGAGGGTTGAGGGGGTTGCAACCCCCCATTTGGGAAGTTATTGAACTTTTTCTGGCTCCCCTTGGCTGTCCCTTTCTCATCACAAAAATAATAGTATAAATTTGTTTCAAACGTGACTGATCGCCGATTGAGTGTTTGTTAATTTAGAGGAAAATCATGCATTTTACGACTGATGTAGTCAACAACAGCTCGAAAGATGGAGTCGAAGCTCCGATCATTACAAGAAGACTGTAGGTATTCCTTTTCTCGACTCCTTAATCACCTAGCCTCCTTCGCAGCCGTTGTTTGTGTCGGTCATATTCTCCCTACCCACCAACGTCTGCTGAACTGAGCTGAACATTCCATTCCAGGAACTGACCAATCACATCATGGCTTTTACATTTCGGTGGCTAAGTTACCGTTGCCTCCTTTGCGGCCGTTGTTTGTGTTAGTTCTATTCTCCCTCCTGATTGGATACTCTGACACAATGGGAATGGAATGTCCGGCTCGGTTCAGCAGACGTTGGTGGGGAGGGAGAATAGGACCGACACAAACAATGGCTGCAAAGGAGGCTATTAATCACCCAAATGCAAGATCGATTTTCTGATGAAGATCGCCACACCTGCGTGTCTAGTACCACTGATTATCGTAACTAAGGCACTGAGTAGCTACGTATACATGATGAACAAGAAGACATGTTGTACTGGAAGAAAGACATTGCACATTTCCCAAATCCCTTGGAAATGAGCTGTATAGATGGAAAACACTCTGGTAGTCAACAGATAGGGAGCTTCCAAACAACCTTTTACTTGCACTCTGTGCTCGCCATCAAGATATTTTTCAAACATACATGTGCATCACCTTCTGGTAATTGCCTGCACTCTACCGATAACAAGCGCAGAAGCTGTGTGGTCGTTTTCACTTATGAAACAGATCAATACCTTGTCTAGGTCAACTGAAGAGCGATTCCCTGATCTCGCAGTTATCGCCGTGCACTACTCTGATACATTTGAGGTGGACAAGATATGTAAAGCCTTTGTAAAGGCTCATCCAAGATGGCTCTTTCAAGCCAGTCTGTTTGATGAAACAGGTCGGAAAAGCGACAAATAAGTATCTTTCTCCACTCTTTTTAGTACATAATATTCCTCTAAAATCAAAATGGCAAAAATCTACATATTCAGAACATGATCAGTGTTAAAACAGGACTTTAGAGTGCCAAGCTCTCCATTCCCTTGGCACGGGGGCTTTTACCTTCTCTTGTACTTACAACCCCCCCTTCAAAAAAATCCTGGGTCCGCCCCTGGACTGCGAGATTCAAATTTCAAAACACAAGATTCCGAGACCCTCTTTAATTTTTACGAGCCCGAGATTCCGAGACTCTATAGTTTCAGACGCCGAGATTCCGAGACTCGCCGAAAATTTGCTGAGACCCATCATTTTTCAAGGACCATTCTATACCTCTAAGTAAGCTCTTCCAAGTCATCAGAGTCCATCTTCCTGACGCTCACGCAGCTATACTTGTCATTCCAACCTAACTCTGAGGCAGACCAACAGGAAGCTGTACGTGTAATGGAGAGATGGAGCTGGATAAGTTAAAGTTGAACTCGGATAAGACAGAGATCATTCTAGTCGGCACTAGGCCACAATTAGATAAGATTAGGTTTGACCATCTAAAGGTCGGTCACGTTGAAGTGCCGGTGGCGACCACTGCTGTACGAAATTGATCGAGGAGCATGGTTCGACTGTAATCTCAGTATGTCCACACAGATCAATAAGATTTGCCAGTCAGTTTATTACCATCTCCATAATATCAGACAAATACGTAAATTTCTAACGTATGATAGCATTAAGTTATTGGTTCAAGCTGTTGTAATGGCTCGCATAGATTATTGTAATAGCCTACTGTATAAGGTACCAGCCTGTCATTTGGCAAAGCTACAGAGTCTTCAAAACACCGCCGCGCACCTGATCACACATACACCTAGCTAGATTTCATCATATATCACCAATACTATTCACTCTTCATTGGCTGCCCGTCAAGTATGGAATTAGTTATAAAATAACAATATTAACACCAGCATATTTACGTGACCTTATACAATTTAGAAATAATAAACGCTATTCATTACGCTCTATGAATGTGGGGGTGTTGCTTCAAGATCCTTCAGCAAGATTTAAGAGCACACTAGGGGATAGGGCTTTTTCAGCGTCTGCGCCGAAGACTTGGAATACCCTGCCGGCAAACATAAGAAGTCAGACAGACCTTAACACCTTTAAATCCATGCTGAAGACTTATTATTTTAGAGAGGCGTTTCAAAGTAATTTCTTATATTAGCTTTTTTTTTTTAGTAGTTTTTAATGCGGTATTCATAATTAAGTTTTAAAAGGATGTAAACATTGTAATATAGTTGCTAGGTTGTAATTCTTTCATATAGTTGTTTTCATCATTTGTATTATATTATTAAGATAGTTATTGTCATGCGCTTTTGTTCATATTTAGATGTAAAAGGCGCAATATAAGTATTAAACATTATTATTATTATTATTATTATTATTATTATTATTATTAGTTTTGCCTTAACTAAAACGTCCCGAAGATTAACGTCAAACGAGTCGAGTATAGCCACGTCTTTCTCCTCCGCAGAGGTTCGGTTATCGGTAAGGTGATCGGCTTCGATCGGCTGTGATCGGTAAGGCGTTAGGATGTGTCCGCTGTGCAAGGTGAGTGCAGGCGCAAGAAACGAGAGATCGATCGAGCGGGCGAACCTCTGCCAGATTTCTGTCGTTTTCTTGTACATCTTTGTTGTTTTCTTGTACATTGAACGTTTTCTTAGCCGTCGTCGATTTGTTCAGCTTGAAACTTGGCGAAAGTCAGCATCTATCTTGTGGTTACATTTCATGATGGTTACTGTTGGGAGAAGATTTCAGATGTTCGGGAAAAAAGGCAAAAGAGTCTGTCTCAGAAGGATCTTCGAATTCCTCCCCCCCCCCCCGCCCCTGAAACCCATGGGGAGTGATGTGGGAGTAAGCGTAAGAGTAGCGTTTATGGCTTTTACATTTCATGAATAGAAAAATTCAGTGAGATTTTCACAGAAGACAAATCTTCAGCTTCGAATTGGTGTAATGAGAATGTTGAATATCGCATTGAAACGTCAGTAGTGTACAAATTTCTGTTTTAGCGCTGACCGGGAAAAAAGATTCTCGTCTTTGTCAAGCGTTTTGGATAACGGTCGTTCGGAAATACAAAAACTAGAAGTCTGCCGACGACACCAATATTCTCTACTCCCATAAAAATCTTAAGTCCCTTGAAAATGTAATGAATTTTGAATTGAACAATGCATTTCAGTGGTTAACATCGAACAAATTGACACTAAACCAAAACAAATCAAATTTTGTTATCTTCTGCCCGTATCAAAAACGTCTTCCCTTTGCTCCGAAGATTTGTATACTTGATCACCAAACAAAAACGTTGACGTATTTGGAATGTAAAGAATGTGTGATCCCAGGACCGCAATGATCCCGGACCGCAAATGATCCCCAAATTGGACCGCAAATGATCCCCGTATTGCACCGTGTTGGACCGCAAATGATCCCGAACAAAAAATAAGGAATGGCATGGATAGGGAATTGGCATGAATTGCGATTATTTTAATCAAAGCCTTAAATCATGGCTCACCACTATCATCTGATTAATTTTAAAAAGGTAAACGTGGTCACACAATTTGTCCAACTGATGTGAAACAGTCAATCAGTGTTATCACACCACGATCCAAACCTATCTCGTTTTTCCTTCCGTCTTCAGAGATCTTTGTGTTTGTTCTTATCTTTAGTAACTCCAAGAACGTTCACAAATGATACCAATGAAATAAGAACAAGACAGTTTAGCCATATTTTCCGAACACGTGGGAATCACAGCTCACACGACGGTGACAAGTTTCGGATGATCTTTGACCCCTGCTCCGATTTCAACCACATCACCGCGTTTGTCGCCTGCCTCAGGCCAGTCGGCTGATCGCATGGCTGTGAGAAAGAAAGACTTCTAGTATTCTGGGTACAATTTTAAATGAGAGTGCTCAGTGAACAAAAGACTTTTATTTCAAAAGATAAATAAATCAACTGCGGAATTTTTCAGTTATTTCTTTACGGGTATGTGTGTATTTTAATTCTCCGTTGTATTTGTGATTATACGATTGAATAATACTAGCCTGGGACCAGGCTCCGCAATGGGGTTAAGGAGCGGAAAGAAGGAACTTGGCCAAAGAAAAATCGGCGAGCGAAGCGAGTCGAGCGGGGAACTGGCGGCTCGCTTCGCTCGCTGATTTTTTTCGCCACGATCCTTCTTTTCGCTCCTTTAAAATCCCCACTGCGGAGCCTGTTTCCAGGTTAATTTATACATGCTCGATTTTCACTGAAATCGGGCACGTGCACCGAAGCGTTGATCACATACCCGACAGAAATGAAGTCTGATTAAGCATGTTCTCGAACGGCTTGGGATGTACAACACAATAAACATAATAAGGTTTATTAGCATTCCAAAACGAATTGGCTCTTCTATGAGTGCCCGAAATCGTGCCCGATTTCAGTGAAAAACAGAAGACATGAAACGAAACTCGCAGTTCACGATCACAACAATTACTGTACTATGCAGCCGGCGTCCTGAAATCAACAAACAGACAGAACGTCACGCAAGTTCACAGAAATTTCACGATATAAGCTTAAGCGTAAGCTAAAATAATCATTGTTGTCGCCGCATTTATACGCTAGATCGGTATTTGGGCTATGTGAAGTCAAGCCGCAACTAAATCTTCAATGGAAACAGAATCACGTCTCTTTTTTCAATCGATCGGTCGGGAACCTGGGAAGTAATTTCCTGTCACAAGATATTGTGACGTTGGCATTCGTAACTTCGTAGAATCTTGAATACAGTCGCACATCGAGCAAGCTCAAATCATTACCTTTTAATCTATTTTCTTATTCGCCTGGTAGTTGAAGGACATCATGAAGTCTGAATACTCGCAAGTCGCTAGCATATCTCGAAGAAATGAGACCTGCTCTGCTAAATTCAGTGCTGAAATTCCTCTTCTGTCTTTAGGCACTCGAGATGAAAATCAGCATTCAAAGGCAGATCGATCCAGGCGTCGAGTCTACGAGCAGGTCTTGTCACGAAATCATTTCAGCGTTAGTTCGGGCTCATTTGCCAACGTTTCACTTCTTCGGAAGTACGAATTTAAGACCTGCTTTTAGACTTTACTTCTTTGACGAAAACAAAAAACACGGGTTTAGTATCGCGCGTTTTTTCAAGAACTTCCCAGAATGCACCCCTACCCCAACACTAACTTTATTTCACCAAAAAAAACTATACCCACCCCCACCCCCACCACTAACTTTTTTCACCCACCCCCCACCCCCACCACTAACTTTTTTCACCCACCCCCACCCCCAACACTAACTTTTTTTCACCAAAAAAAACTATACCCACCCCCGCCCCCACCACTAACATTTTTCACCAAAAAAAAAAACTATACCCACCCCCACCCCCACCACTAACTTTTTTCACCAAAAAAAACTATACCCACCCCCACCCCCAACACTAACTTTATTTCACCAAAAAAAAACTATACCCACCCCCACCCCCACCACTAACTTTTTTCACCCACCCCCACCCCCACCACTAACTTTTTTCACCCACCCCCACCCCCAACACTAACTTTTTTTCACCAAAAAAAACTATACCCACCCCCGCCCCCACCACTAACATTTTTCACCAAAAAAAAAAACTATACCCACCCCCACCCCCACCACTAACTTTTTTCACCAAAAAAAAACTATACCCACCCCCACCCCCAACACTAACTTTATTTCACCAAAAAAAAACTATACCCACCCCACCCCCACCACTAACTTTTTTCACCCACCCCCACCCCCACCACTAACTTTTTTCACCCACCCCCACCCCCAACACTAACTTTTTTTCACCAAAAAAAACTATACCCACCCCCGCCCCCACCACTAACATTTTTCACCAAAAAAAAAAACTATACCCACCCCCACCCCCACCACTAACTTTTTTCACCAAAAAAAAACTATACCCACCCCCACCCCCAACACTAACTTTATTTCACCAAAAAAAAACTATACCCACCCCCACCCCCACCACTAACTTTTTTCACCCACCCCCACCCCCACCACTAACTTTTTTCACCCACCCCCACCCCCAACACTAACTTTTTTTCACCAAAAAAAACTATACCCACCCCCGCCCCCACCACTAACATTTTTCACCAAAAAAAAAAACTATACCCACCCCCACCCCCACCACTAACTTTTTTCACCAAAAAAAAACTATACCCACCCCCACCCCCAACACTAACTTTATTTCACCAAAAAAAAACTATACCCACCCCCACCCCCACCACTAACTTTTTTCACCCACCCCCACCCCACCACTAACTTTTTTCACCCACCCCCACCCCCAACACTAACTTTTTTTCACCAAAAAAAACTATACCCACCCCCGCCCCACCACTAACATTTTTCACCAAAAAAAAAAACTATACCCACCCCCACCCCCACCACTAACTTTTTTCACCAAAAAAAAACTATACCCACCCCCACCCCCAACACTAACTTTATTTCACCAAAAAAAAACTATACCCACCCCCACCCCCACCACTAACTTTTTTCACCCACCCCCACCCCACCACTAACTTTTTTCACCCACCCCCACCCCCAACACTAACTTTTTTTCACCAAAAAAAACTATACCCACCCCCGCCCCCACCACTAACATTTTTCACCAAAAAAAAAAACTATACCCACCCCCACCCCCACCACTAACTTTTTTCACCAAAAAAAAAACTATACCCACCCCCACCCCCAACACTAACTTTATTTCACCAAAAAAAAACTATACCCACCCCCACCCCCACCACTAACTTTTTTCACCCACCCCCACCCCCACCACTAACTTTTTTCACCCACCCCCACCCCCAACACTAACTTTTTTTCACCAAAAAAAACTATACCCACCCCCGCCCCACCACTAACATTTTTCACCAAAAAAAAAAACTATACCCACCCCCACCCCCACCACTAACTTTTTTCACCAAAAAAAACTATACCCACCCCCACCCCCAACACTAACTTTATTTCACCAAAAAAAAACTATACCCACCCCCACCCCCACCACTAACTTTTTTCACCCACCCCCACCCCCACCACTAACTTTTTTCACCCACCCCCACCCCCAACACTAACTTTTTTTCACCAAAAAAAACTATACCCACCCCCGCCCCCACCACTAACATTTTTCACCAAAAAAAAAACTATACCCACCCCCACCCCCACCACTAACTTTTTTCACCAAAAAAAAACTATACCCACCCCCACCCCCAACACTAACTTTATTTCACCAAAAAAAAACTATACCCACCCCCACCCCCACCACTAACTTTTTTCACCCACCCCCACCCCCACCACTAACTTTTTTCACCCACCCCCACCCCAACACTAACTTTTTTTCACCAAAAAAAACTATACCCACCCCCGCCCCACCACCACTAACATTTTTCACCAAAAAAAAAAACTATACCCACCCCCACCCCCACCACTAACTTTTTTCACCAAAAAAAAACTATACCCACCCCCACCCCCAACACTAACTTTATTTCACCAAAAAAAAACTATACCCACCCCCACCCCCACCACTAACTTTTTTCACCCACCCCCACCCCCACCACTAACTTTTTTCACCCACCCCCACCCCCAACACTAACTTTTTTTCACCAAAAAAAACTATACCCACCCCCGCCCCCACCACTAACATTTTTCACCAAAAAAAAAACTATACCCACCCCCACCCCCACCACTAACTTTTTTCACCAAAAAAAAACTATACCCACCCCCACCCCCAACACTAACTTTATTTCACCAAAAAAAAACTATACCCACCCCCACCCCCACCACTAACTTTTTTCACCACCCCCACCCCCACCACTAACTTTTTTCACCCACCCCCACCCCCAACACTAACTTTTTTTTCACCAAAAAAAACTATACCCACCCCCGCCCCACCACTAACATTTTTCACCAAAAAAAAAAACTATACCCACCCCCACCCCCACCACTAACTTTTTTCACCAAAAAAAAACTATACCCACCCCCACCCCCAACACTAACTTTATTTCACCAAAAAAAAAACTATACCCACCCCCACCCCCACCACTAACTTTTTTCACCCACCCCCACCCCCACCACTAACTTTTTTCACCCACCCCCACCCCCAACACTAACTTTTTTTCACCAAAAAAAACTATACCCACCCCCGCCCCCACCACTAACATTTTTCACCAAAAAAAAAAACTATACCCACCCCCACCCCCACCACTAACTTTTTTCACCAAAAAAAAACTATACCCACCCCCACCCCCAACACTAACTTTATTTCACCAAAAAAAAACTATACCCACCCCCACCCCACCACTAACTTTTTTCACCCACCCCCACCCCCACCACTAACTTTTTTCACCCACCCCCACCCCCAACACTAACTTTTTTTCACCAAAAAAACTATACCCACCCCCCGCCCCACCACTAACATTTTTCACCAAAAAAAAAAACTATACCCACCCCACCCCCACCACTAACTTTTTTCACCAAAAAAAAACTATACCCACCCCCACCCCCAACACTAACTTTATTTCACCAAAAAAAAACTATACCCACCCCCACCCCCACCACTAACTTTTTTTCACACCACCCCCACCCCCACCACTAACTTTTTTCACCCACCCCCACCCCCAACACTAACTTTTTTTCACCAAAAAAAACTATACCCACCCCCGCCCCACCACTAACATTTTTCACCAAAAAAAAAAACTATACCCACCCCCACCCCCACCACTAACTTTTCACCAAAAAAAAAACTATACCCACCCCCACCCCCAACACTAACTTTATTTCACCAAAAAAAAATATACCCACCCCCACCCCCACACTAACTTTTTTCACCCACCCCCACCCCACCACTAACTTTTTTCACCCACCCCCACCCCCAACACTAACTTTTTTTCACCAAAAAAAACTATACCCACCCCCGCCCCCACC
>JAEMWC010000648.1:0-22500 GCA_016490735.1 Pachyseris speciosa
TTTAGCCATACACAAACACAGAAAAAAGTTTGAAATTTTGACCCAAAACCAGAATTTTGCCTGACCCGGACCTGTGGAAAAATTGCAAAAAATTCCAAATCCACATTAATGGTCTTTTTGGCCTTGTACCTACTCTAAGTCATCCCTAAGTATCATTTCTTGATCAGTTTTAGCCATACACAAACACAGAAAAAAGTTTGAAATTTTGACCCAAAACCAGAATTTTGCCTGACCCCGGACCTGTGGAAAAATTGCAAAAAATTCCAAATCCACATTAATGGTCTTTTTGGCCTTGTACCTACTCTAAGTCATCCCTAAGTATCATTTCTTGATCAGTTTTAATAGCCATACAAACACAGAAAAAAGTTTGAAATTTTGACCCAAAACCAGAATTTTGCCTGACCCCGGACCTGTGGAAAAATTGCAAAAAATTCCAAATCCACATTAATGGTCTTTTTGGCCTGTACCTACTCTAAGTCATCCCTAAGTAGCATTTCTTGATCAGTTTTAGCCATACACAAACACAGAAAAAAGTTTGAAATTTTTACAACAACCAGAATTTTGCCTGACCCCGGAAGGAACTGTGGAAAAATTGCAAAATTCCAAATCCACATATAGGTCTTTTTGGCCTTGTACCTACTCTAAGTCATCCCTAAGTATCATTTCTTGATCAGTTTTAGCCATACACAAACACAGAAAAAAGTTTGAAATTTTGACCCAAAACCAGATTTTGCCTGACCCCGGACCTGTGGAAAAATTGCAAAAAATTCCAAATCCACATTAATGGTCTTTTTGGCCTTGTACCTACTCTAAGTCATCCCTAAGTAGCATTTCTTGATCAGTTTTAGCCATACACAAACACAGAAAAAAGTTTGAAATTTTGACCCAAAACCAGAATTTTGCCTGACCCCGGACCTGTGGAAAAATTGCAAAAAATTCCAAATCCACATTAATGGTCTTTTTGGCCTTGTACCTACTCTAAGTCATCCTAAGTATCATTTCTTGATCAGTTTTAGCCATACACAACACAGAAAAAAGTTTGAAATTTTGACCCAAAACCAGAATTTTGCCTGACCCCGGACCTGTGGAAAAATTGCAAAAAATTCCAAATCCACATTAATGGTCTTTTGGCCTTGTACCTACTCTAAGTCATCCCTAAGTAGCATTTCTTGATCAGTTTTAGCCATACACAACACAGAAAAAAGTTTGAAATTTTGACCCAAAACCAGAATTTTGCCTGACCCCGGACCTGTGGAAAAATTGCAAAAAATTCCAAATCCACATTAATGGTCTTTTTGGCCTTGTACCTACTCTAAGTCATCCCTAAGTATCATTTCTTGATCAGTTTTAGCCATACACAAACACAGAAAAAAGTTTGAAATTTTGACCCAAAACCAGAATTTTGCCTGACCCGGACCTGTGGAAAAATTGCAAAAAATTCCAAATCCACATTAATGGTCTTTTTGGCCTTGTACCTACTCTAAGTCATCCCTAAGTATCATTTCTTGATCAGTTTTAGCCATACACAAACACAGAAAAAAGTTTGAAATTTTGACCCAAAACCAGAATTTTGCCTGACCCCGGACCTGTGGAAAAATTGCAAAAATTCCAAATCCACATTAATGGTCTTTTTGGCTTGTACCTACTCTAAGTCATCCCTAAGTATCATTTCTTGATCAGTTTTAGCCATACACAAACACAGAAAAAAGTTTGAAATTTTGACCCAAAACCAGAATTTTGCCTGACCCCGGACCTGTGGAAAAATTGCAAAAAATTCCAAATCCACATTAATGGTCTTTTTGGCCTTGTACCTACTCTAAGTCATCCCTAAGTAGCATTTCTTGATCAGTTTTAGCCATACACAAACACAGAAAAAAGTTTGAAATTTTGACCCAAACCAGAATTTTGCCTGACCCCGGACCTGTGGAAAAATTGCAAAAAATTCCAAATCCACATTAATGGTCTTTTTGGCCTTGTACCTACTCTAAGTCATCCCTAAGTATCATTTCTTGATCAGTTTTAGCCATACACAAACACAGAAAAAAGTTTGAAATTTTGACCCAAAACCAGAATTTTGCCTGACCCCGGACCTGTGGAAAAATTGCAAAAAATTCCAAATCCACATTAATGGTCTTTTTGGCCTTGTACCTACTCTAAGTCATCCCTAAGTAGCATTTCTTGATCAGTTTTAGCCATACACAAACACAGAAAAAAGTTTGAAATTTTGACCCAAAACCAGAATTTTGCCTGACCCCGGACCTGTGGAAAAATTGCAAAAAATTCCAAATCCACATTAATGGTCTTTTTGGCCTTGTACCTACTCTAAGTCATCCCTAAGTATCATTTCTTGATCAGTTTTAGCCATACACAAACACAGAAAAAAGTTTGAAATTTTGACCCAAAACCAGAATTTTGCCTGACCCCGGACCTGTGGAAAAATTGCAAAAAATTCCAAATCCACATTAATGGTCTTTTTGGCCTTGTACCTACTCTAAGTCATCCCTAAGTAGCATTTCTTGATCAGTTTTAGCCATACACAAACACAGAAAAAAGTTTGAAATTTTGACCCAAAACCAGAATTTTGCCTGACCCCGGACCTGTGGAAAAATTGCAAAAAATTCCAAATCCACATTAATGGTCTTTTTGGCCTTGTACCTACTCTAAGTCATCCCTAAGTATCATTTCTTGATCAGTTTTAGCCATACACAAACACAGAAAAAAGTTTGAAATTTTGACCCAAAACCAGAATTTTGCCTGACCCCGGACCTGTGGAAAAATTGCAAAAAATTCCAAATCCACATTAATGGTCTTTTTGGCCTTGTACCTACTCTAAGTCATCCCTAAGTATCATTTCTTGATCAGTTTTAGCCATACACAAACACAGAAAAAAGTTTGAAATTTTGACCCAAAACCAGAATTTTGCCTGACCCCGGACCTGTGGAAAAATTGCAAAAATTCCAAATCCACATTAATGGTCTTTTTGGCCTTGTACCTACTCTAAGTCATCCCTAAGTATCATTTCTTGATCAGTTTTAGCCATACACAAACACAGAAAAAAGTTTGAAATTTTGACCCAAAACCAGAATTTTGCCTGACCCCGGACCTGTGGAAAAATTGCAAAAAATTCCAAATCCACATTAATGGTCTTTTTGGCCTTGTACCTACTCTAAGTCATCCCTAAGTAGCATTTCTTGATCAGTTTTAGCCATACACAAACACAGAAAAAAGTTTGAAATTTTGACCCAAAACCAGAATTTTGCCTGACCCCGACCTGTGGAAAAATTGCAAAAAATTCCAAATCCACATTAATGGTCTTTTTGGCCTTGTACCTACTCTAAGTCATCCCTAAGTATCATTTCTTGATCAGTTTTAGCCATACACAAACACAGAAAAAAGTTTGAAATTTTGACCCAAAACCAGAATTTTGCCTGACCCCGGACCTGTGGAAAAATTGCAAAAAATTCCAAATCCACATTAATGGTCTTTTTGGCCTTGTACCTACTCTAAGTCATCCCTAAGTAGCATTTCTTGATCAGTTTTAGCCATACACAAACACAGAAAAAAGTTTGAAATTTTGACCCAAAACCAGAATTTTGCCTGACCCCGGACCTGTGGAAAAATTGCAAAAAATTCCAAATCCACATTAATGGTCTTTTTGGCCTTGTACCTACTCTAAGTCATCCCTAAGTATCATTTCTTGATCAGTTTTAGCCATACACAAACACAGAAAAAAGTTTGAAATTTTGACCCAAAACCAGAATTTTGCCTGACCCCGGACCTGTGGAAAAATTGCAAAAATTCCAAATCCACATTAATGGTCTTTTTGGCCTTGTACCTACTCTAAGTCATCCCTAAGTATCATTTCTTGATCAGTTTTAGCCATACACAAACACAGAAAAAAGTTTGAAATTTTGACCCAAAACCAGAATTTTGCCTGACCCGGACCTGTGGAAAAATTGCAAAAATTCCAAATCCACATTAATGGTCTTTTTGGCCTTGTACCTACTCTAAGTCATCCCTAAGTATCATTTCTTGATCAGTTTTAGCCATACACAAACACAGAAAAAAGTTTGAAATTTTGACCCAAAACCAGAATTTTGCCTGACCCCGGACCTGTGGAAAAATTGCAAAAATTCCAAATCCACATTAATGGTCTTTTTGGCCTTGTACCTACTCTAAGTCATCCCTAAGTATCATTTCTTGATCAGTTTTAGCCATACACAAACACAGAAAAAAGTTTGAAATTTTGACCCAAAACCAGAATTTTGCCTGACCCGGACCTGTGGAAAAATTGCAAAAAATTCCAAATCCACATTAATGGTCTTTTTGGCCTTGTACCTACTCTAAGTCATCCCTAAGTATCATTTCTTGATCAGTTTTAGCCATACACAAACACAGAAAAAAGTTTGAAATTTTGACCCAAAACCAGAATTTTGCCTGACCCCGGACCTGTGGAAAAATTGCAAAAAATTCCAAATCCACATTAATGGTCTTTTTGGCCTTGTACCTACTCTAAGTCATCCCTAAGTAGCATTTCTTGATCAGTTTTAGCCATACACAAACACAGAAAAAAGTTTGAAATTTTGACCCAAAACCAGAATTTTGCCTGACCCCGGACCTGTGGAAAAATTGCAAAAAATTCCAAATCCACATTAATGGTCTTTTTGGCCTTGTACCTACTCTAAGTCATCCCTAAGTATCATTTCTTGATCAGTTTTAGCCATACACAAACACAGAAAAAAGTTTGAAATTTTGACCCAAAACCAGAATTTTGCCTGACCCCGGACCTGTGGAAAAATTGCAAAAAATTCCAAATCCACATTAATGGTCTTTTTGGCCTTGTACCTACTCTAAGTCATCCCTAAGTATCATTTCTTGATCAGTTTTAGCCATACACAAACACAGAAAAAAGTTTGAAATTTTGACCCAAAACCAGAATTTTGCCTGACCCCGGACCTGTGGAAAAATTGCAAAAAATTCCAAATCCACATTAATGGTCTTTTTGGCCTTGTACCTACTCTAAGTCATCCCTAAGTATCATTTCTTGATCAGTTTTAGCCATACACAAACACAGAAAAAAGTTTGAAATTTTGACCCAAAACCAGAATTTTGCCTGACCCCGGACCTGTGGAAAAATTGCAAAAAATTCCAAATCCACATTAATGGTCTTTTTGGCCTTGTACCTACTCTAAGTCATCCCTAAGTAGCATTTCTTGATCAGTTTTAGCCATACACAAACACAGAAAAAAGTTTGAAATTTTGACCCAAAACCAGAATTTTGCCTGACCCCGGACCTGTGGAAAAATTGCAAAAAATTCCAAATCCACATTAATGGTCTTTTTGGCCTTGTACCTACTCTAAGTCATCCCTAAGTATCATTTCTTGATCAGTTTTAGCCATACACAAACACAGAAAAAAGTTTGAAATTTTGACCCAAAACCAGAATTTTGCCTGACCCCGGACCTGTGGAAAAATTGCAAAAAATTCCAAATCCACATTAATGGTCTTTTTGGCCTTGTACCTACTCTAAGTCATCCCTAAGTAGCATTTCTTGATCAGTTTTAGCCATACACAAACACAGAAAAAAGTTTGAAATTTTGACCCAAAACCAGAATTTTGCCTGACCCCGGACCTGTGGAAAAATTGCAAAAAATTCCAAATCCACATTAATGGTCTTTTTGGCCTTGTACCTACTCTAAGTCATCCCTAAGTATCATTTCTTGATCAGTTTTAGCCATACACAAACACAGAAAAAAGTTTGAAATTTTGACCCAAAACCAGAATTTTGCCTGACCCCGGACCTGTGGAAAAATTGCAAAAAATTCCAAATCCACATTAATGGTCTTTTTGGCCTTGTACCTACTCTAAGTCATCCCTAAGTAGCATTTCTTGATCAGTTTTAGCCATACACAAACACAGAAAAAAGTTTGAAATTTTGACCCAAAACCAGAATTTTGCCTGACCCCGGACCTGTGGAAAAATTGCAAAAAATTCCAAATCCACATTAATGGTCTTTTTGGCCTTGTACCTACTCTAAGTCATCCCTAAGTATCATTTCTTGATCAGTTTTAGCCATACACAAACACAGAAAAAAGTTTGAAATTTTGACCCAAAACCAGAATTTTGCCTGACCCCGGACCTGTGGAAAAATTGCAAAAAATTCCAAATCCACATTAATGGTCTTTTTGGCCTTGTACCTACTCTAAGTCATCCCTAAGTAGCATTTCTTGATCAGTTTTAGCCATACACAAACACAGAAAAAAGTTTGAAATTTTGACCCAAAACCAGAATTTTGCCTGACCCCGGACCTGTGGAAAAATTGCAAAAAATTCCAAATCCACATTAATGGTCTTTTTGGCCTTGTACCTACTCTAAGTCATCCCTAAGTATCATTTCTTGATCAGTTTTAGCCATACACAAACACAGAAAAAAGTTTGAAATTTTGACCCAAAACCAGAATTTTGCCTGACCCCGGACCTGTGGAAAAATTGCAAAAAATTCCAAATCCACATTAATGGTCTTTTTGGCCTTGTACCTACTCTAAGTCATCCCTAAGTATCATTTCTTGATCAGTTTTAGCCATACACAAACACAGAAAAAAGTTTGAAATTTTGACCCAAAACCAGAATTTTGCCTGACCCCGGACCTGTGGAAAAATTGCAAAAAATTCCAAATCCACATTAATGGTCTTTTTGGCCTTGTACCTACTCTAAGTCATCCCTAAGTATCATTTCTTGATCAGTTTTAGCCATACACAAACACAGAAAAAAGTTTGAAATTTTGACCCAAAACCAGAATTTTGCCTGACCCCGGACCTGTGGAAAAATTGCAAAAAATTCCAAATCCACATTAATGGTCTTTTTGGCCTTGTACCTACTCTAAGTCATCCCTAAGTATCATTTCTTGATCAGTTTTAGCCATACACAAACACAGAAAAAAGTTTGAAATTTTGACCCAAAACCAGAATTTTGCCTGACCCCGGACCTGTGGAAAAATTGCAAAAATTCCAAATCCACATTAATGGTCTTTTTGGCCTTGTACCTACTCTAAGTCATCCCTAAGTATCATTTCTTGATCAGTTTTAGCCATACACAAACACAGAAAAAAGTTTGAAATTTTGACCCAAAACCAGAATTTTGCCTGACCCCGGACCTGTGGAAAAATTGCAAAAAATTCCAAATCCACATTAATGGTCTTTTTGGCCTTGTACCTACTCTAAGTCATCCCTAAGTAGCATTTCTTGATCAGTTTTAGCCATACACAAACACAGAAAAAAGTTTGAAATTTTGACCCAAAACCAGAATTTTGCCTGACCCCGGACCTGTGGAAAAATTGCAAAAATTCCAAATCCACATTAATGGTCTTTTTGGCCTTGTACCTACTCTAAGTCATCCCTAAGTATCATTTCTTGATCAGTTTTAGCCATACACAAACACAGAAAAAAGTTTGAAATTTTGACCCAAAACCAGAATTTTGCCTGACCCCGGACCTGTGGAAAAATTGCAAAAAATTCCAAATCCACATTAATGGTCTTTTTGGCCTTGTACCTACTCTAAGTCATCCCTAAGTAGCATTTCTTGATCAGTTTTAGCCATACACAAACACAGAAAAAAGTTTGAAATTTTGACCCAAAACCAGAATTTTGCCTGACCCCGGACCTGTGGAAAAATTGCAAAAATTCCAAATCCACATTAATGGTCTTTTTGGCCTTGTACCTACTCTAAGTCATCCCTAAGTATCATTTCTTGATCAGTTTTAGCCATACACAAACACAGAAAAAAGTTTGAAATTTTGACCCAAAACCAGAATTTTGCCTGACCCCGGACCTGTGGAAAAATTGCAAAAATTCCAAATCCACATTAATGGTCTTTTTGGCCTTGTACCTACTCTAAGTCATCCCTAAGTAGCATTTCTTGATCAGTTTTAGCCATACACAAACACAGAAAAAAGTTTGAAATTTTGACCCAAAACCAGAATTTTGCCTGACCCCGGACCTGTGGAAAAATTGCAAAAATTTCCAAATCCACATTAATGGTCTTTTTGGCCTTGTACCTACTCTAAGTCATCCCTAAGTATCATTTCTTGATCAGTTTTAGCCATACACAAACACAGAAAAAAGTTTGAAATTTTGACCCAAACCAGAATTTTGCCTGACCCCGGACCTGTGGAAAAATTGCAAAAATTCCAAATCCACATTAATGGTCTTTTTGGCCTTGTACCTACTCTAAGTCATCCCTAAGTATCATTTCTTGATCAGTTTTAGCCATACACAAACACAGAAAAAAGTTTGAAATTTTGACCCAAAACCAGAATTTTGCCTGACCCCGGACCTGTGGAAAAATTGCAAAAAATTCCAAATCCACATTAATGGTCTTTTTGGCCTTGTACCTACTCTAAGTCATCCCTAAGTATCATTTCTTGATCAGTTTTAGCCATACACAAACACAGAAAAAAGTTTGAAATTTTGACCCAAAACCAGAATTTTGCCTGACCCCGGACCTGTGGAAAAATTGCAAAAAATTCCAAATCCACATTAATGGTCTTTTTGGCCTTGTACCTACTCTAAGTCATCCCTAAGTAGCATTTCTTGATCAGTTTTAGCCATACACAAACACAGAAAAAAGTTTGAAATTTTGACCCAAAACCAGAATTTTGCCTGACCCCGGACCTGTGGAAAAATTGCAAAAAATTCCAAATCCACATTAATGGTCTTTTTGGCCTTGTACCTACTCTAAGTCATCCCTAAGTATCATTTCTTGATCAGTTTTAGCCATACACAAACACAGAAAAAAGTTTGAAATTTTGACCCAAAACCAGAATTTTGCCTGACCCCGGACCTGTGGAAAAATTGCAAAAAATTCCAAATCCACATTAATGGTCTTTTTGGCCTTGTACCTACTCTAAGTCATCCCTAAGTAGCATTTCTTGATCAGTTTTAGCCATACACAAACACAGAAAAAAGTTTGAAATTTTGACCCAAAACCAGAATTTTGCCTGACCCCGGACCTGTGGAAAAATTGCAAAAAATTCCAAATCCACATTAATGGTCTTTTTGGCCTTGTACCTACTCTAAGTCATCCCTAAGTATCATTTCTTGATCAGTTTTAGCCATACACAAACACAGAAAAAAGTTTGAAATTTTGACCCAAAACCAGAATTTTGCCTGACCCCGGACCTGTGGAAAAATTGCAAAAAAATTCCAAATCCACATTAATGGTCTTTTTGGCCTTGTACCTACTCTAAGTCATCCCTAAGTAGCATTTCTTGATCAGTTTTTAGCCATACACAAACACAGAAAAAAGTTTGAAATTTTGACCCAAAACCAGAATTTTGCCTGACCCCGGACCTGTGGAAAAATTGCAAAAAATTCCAAATCCACATTAATGGTCTTTTTGGCCTTGTACCTACTCTAAGTCATCCCTAAGTATCATTTCTTGATCAGTTTTAGCCATACACAAACACAGAAAAAAGTTTGAAATTTTGACCCAAAAACCAGAATTTTGCCTGACCCCGGACCTGTGGAAAAATTGCAAAAAATTCCAAATCCACATTAATGGTCTTTTTGGCCTTGTACCTACTCTAAGTCATCCCTAAGTAGCATTTCTTGATCAGTTTTAGCCATACACAAACACAGAAAAAAGTTTGAAATTTTGACCCAAAACCAGAATTTTGCCTGACCCCGGACCTGTGGAAAAATTGCAAAAAATTCCAAATCCACATTAATGGTCTTTTTGGCCTTGTACCTACTCTAAGTCATCCCTAAGTATCATTTCTTGATCAGTTTTAGCCATACACAAACACAGAAAAAAGTTTGAAATTTTGACCCAAAACCAGAATTTTGCCTGACCCCGGACCTGTGGAAAAATTGCAAAAAATTCCAAATCCACATTAATGGTCTTTTTGGCCTTGTACCTACTCTAAGTCATCCCTAAGTAGCATTTCTTGATCAGTTTTAGCCATACACAAACACAGAAAAAAGTTTGAAATTTTGACCCAAAACCAGAATTTTGCCTGACCCCGGACCTGTGGAAAAATTGCAAAAAATTCCAAATCCACATTAATGGTCTTTTTGGCCTTGTACCTACTCTAAGTCATCCCTAAGTATCATTTCTTGATCAGTTTTAGCCATACACAAACACAGAAAAAAGTTTGAAATTTTGACCCAAAACCAGAATTTTGCCTGACCCCGGACCTGTGGAAAAATTGCAAAAATTCCAAATCCACATTAATGGTCTTTTTGGCCTTGTACCTACTCTAAGTCATCCCTAAGTAGCATTTCTTGATCAGTTTTAGCCATACACAAACACAGAAAAAAGTTTGAAATTTTGACCCAAAACCAGAATTTTGCCTGACCCCGGACCTGTGGAAAAATTGCAAAAAATTCCAAATCCACATTAATGGTCTTTTTGGCCTTGTACCTACTCTAAGTCATCCCTAAGTATCATTTCTTGATCAGTTTTAGCCATACACAAACACAGAAAAAAGTTTGAAATTTTGACCCAAAACCAGAATTTTGCCTGACCCCGGACCTGTGGAAAAATTGCAAAAATTCCAAATCCACATTAATGGTCTTTTTGGCCTTGTACCTACTCTAAGTCATCCCTAAGTAGCATTTCTTGATCAGTTTTAGCCATACACAAACACAGAAAAAAGTTTGAAATTTTGACCCAAAACCAGAATTTTGCCTGACCCCGGACCTGTGGAAAAATTGCAAAAAATTCCAAATCCACATTAATGGTCTTTTTGGCCTTGTACCTACTCTAAGTCATCCCTAAGTATCATTTCTTGATCAGTTTTAGCCATACACAAACACAGAAAAAAGTTTGAAATTTTGACCCAAAACCAGAATTTTGCCTGACCCCGGACCTGTGGAAAAATTGCAAAAAATTCCAAATCCACATTAATGGTCTTTTTGGCCTTGTACCTACTCTAAGTCATCCCTAAGTAGCATTTCTTGATCAGTTTTAGCCATACACAAACACAGAAAAAAGTTTGAAATTTTGACCCAAAACCAGAATTTTGCCTGACCCCGGACCTGTGGAAAAATTGCAAAAAATTCCAAATCCACATTAATGGTCTTTTTGGCCTTGTACCTACTCTAAGTCATCCCTAAGTATCATTTCTTGATCAGTTTTAGCCATACACAAACACAGAAAAAAGTTTGAAATTTTGACCCAAAACCAGAATTTTGCCTGACCCCGGACCTGTGGAAAAATTGCAAAAAATTCCAAATCCACATTAATGGTCTTTTTGGCCTTGTACCTACTCTAAGTCATCCCTAAGTAGCATTTCTTGATCAGTTTTAGCCATACACAAACACAGAAAAAAGTTTGAAATTTTGACCCAAAACCAGAATTTTGCCTGACCCCGGACCTGTGGAAAAATTGCAAAAAATTCCAAATCCACATTAATGGTCTTTTTGGCCTTGTACCTACTCTAAGTCATCCCTAAGTATCATTTCTTGATCAGTTTTAGCCATACACAAACACAGAAAAAAGTTTGAAATTTTGACCCAAAACCAGAATTTTGCCTGACCCCGGACCTGTGGAAAAATTGCAAAAAATTCCAAATCCACATTAATGGTCTTTTTGGCCTTGTACCTACTCTAAGTCATCCCTAAGTAGCATTTCTTGATCAGTTTTAGCCATACACAAACACAGAAAAAAGTTTGAAATTTTGACCCAAAACCAGAATTTTGCCTGACCCCGGACCTGTGGAAAAATTGCAAAAAATTCCAAATCCACATTAATGGTCTTTTTGGCCTTGTACCTACTCTAAGTCATCCCTAAGTATCATTTCTTGATCAGTTTTAGCCATACACAAACACAGAAAAAAGTTTGAAATTTTGACCCAAAACCAGAATTTTGCCTGACCCCGGACCTGTGGAAAAATTGCAAAAAATTCCAAATCCACATTAATGGTCTTTTTGGCCTTGTACCTACTCTAAGTCATCCCTAAGTAGCATTTCTTGATCAGTTTTAGCCATACACAAACACAGAAAAAAGTTTGAAATTTTGACCCAAAACCAGAATTTTGCCTGACCCCGGACCTGTGGAAAAATTGCAAAAAATTCCAAATCCACATTAATGGTCTTTTTGGCCTTGTACCTACTCTAAGTCATCCCTAAGTATCATTTCTTGATCAGTTTTAGCCATACACAAACACAGAAAAAAGTTTGAAATTTTGACCCAAAACCAGAATTTTGCCTGACCCCGGACCTGTGGAAAAATTGCAAAAAATTCCAAATCCACATTAATGGTCTTTTTGGCCTTGTACCTACTCTAAGTCATCCCTAAGTAGCATTTCTTGATCAGTTTTAGCCATACACAAACACAGAAAAAAGTTTGAAATTTTGACCCAAAACCAGAATTTTGCCTGACCCCGGACCTGTGGAAAAATTGCAAAAAATTCCAAATCCACATTAATGGTCTTTTTGGCCTTGTACCTACTCTAAGTCATCCCTAAGTATCATTTCTTGATCAGTTTTAGCCATACACAAACACAGAAAAAAGTTTGAAATTTTGACCCAAAACCAGAATTTTGCCTGACCCCGGACCTGTGGAAAAATTGCAAAAAATTCCAAATCCACATTAATGGTCTTTTTGGCCTTGTACCTACTCTAAGTCATCCCTAAGTAGCATTTCTTGATCAGTTTTAGCCATACACAAACACAGAAAAAAGTTTGAAATTTTGACCCAAAACCAGAATTTTGCCTGACCCCGGACCTGTGGAAAAATTGCAAAAAATTCCAAATCCACATTAATGGTCTTTTTGGCCTTGTACCTACTCTAAGTCATCCCTAAGTATCATTTCTTGATCAGTTTTAGCCATACACAAACACAGAAAAAAGTTTGAAATTTTGACCCAAAACCAGAATTTTGCCTGACCCCGGACCTGTGGAAAAATTGCAAAAAATTCCAAATCCACATTAATGGTCTTTTTGGCCTTGTACCTACTCTAAGTCATCCCTAAGTAGCATTTCTTGATCAGTTTTAGCCATACACAAACACAGAAAAAAGTTTGAAATTTTGACCCAAAACCAGAATTTTGCCTGACCCCGGACCTGTGGAAAAATTGCAAAAAATTCCAAATCCACATTAATGGTCTTTTTGGCCTTGTACCTACTCTAAGTCATCCCTAAGTATCATTTCTTGATCAGTTTTAGCCATACACAAACACAGAAAAAAGTTTGAAATTTTGACCCAAAACCAGAATTTTGCCTGACCCCGGACCTGTGGAAAAATTGCAAAAAATTCCAAATCCACATTAATGGTCTTTTTGGCCTTGTACCTACTCTAAGTCATCCCTAAGTAGCATTTCTTGATCAGTTTTAGCCATACACAAACACAGAAAAAAGTTTGAAATTTTGACCCAAAACCAGAATTTTGCCTGACCCCGGACCTGTGGAAAAATTGCAAAAAATTCCAAATCCACATTAATGGTCTTTTTGGCCTTGTACCTACTCTAAGTCATCCCTAAGTATCATTTCTTGATCAGTTTTAGCCATACACAAACACAGAAAAAAGTTTGAAATTTTGACCCAAAACCAGAATTTTGCCTGACCCCGGACCTGTGGAAAAATTGCAAAAAATTCCAAATCCACATTAATGGTCTTTTTGGCCTTGTACCTACTCTAAGTCATCCCTAAGTAGCATTTCTTGATCAGTTTTAGCCATACACAAACACAGAAAAAAGTTTGAAATTTTGACCCAAAACCAGAATTTTGCCTGACCCCGGACCTGTGGAAAAATTGCAAAAAATTCCAAATCCACATTAATGGTCTTTTTGGCCTTGTACCTACTCTAAGTCATCCCTAAGTATCATTTCTTGATCAGTTTTAGCCATACACAAACACAGAAAAAAGTTTGAAATTTTGACCCAAAACCAGAATTTTGCCTGACCCCGGACCTGTGGAAAAATTGCAAAAAATTCCAAATCCACATTAATGGTCTTTTTGGCCTTGTACCTACTCTAAGTCATCCCTAAGTAGCATTTCTTGATCAGTTTTAGCCATACACAAACACAGAAAAAAGTTTGAAATTTTGACCCAAAACCAGAATTTTGCCTGACCCCGGACCTGTGGAAAAATTGCAAAAAATTCCAAATCCACATTAATGGTCTTTTTGGCCTTGTACCTACTCTAAGTCATCCCTAAGTATCATTTCTTGATCAGTTTTAGCCATACACAAACACAGAAAAAAGTTTGAAATTTTGACCCAAAACCAGAATTTTGCCTGACCCCGGACCTGTGGAAAAATTGCAAAAAATTCCAAATCCACATTAATGGTCTTTTTGGCCTTGTACCTACTCTAAGTCATCCCTAAGTAGCATTTCTTGATCAGTTTTAGCCATACACAAACACAGAAAAAAGTTTGAAATTTTGACCCAAAACCAGAATTTTGCCTGACCCCGGACCTGTGGAAAAATTGCAAAAAATTCCAAATCCACATTAATGGTCTTTTTGGCCTTGTACCTACTCTAAGTCATCCCTAAGTATCATTTCTTGATCAGTTTTAGCCATACACAAACACAGAAAAAAGTTTGAAATTTTGACCCAAAACCAGAATTTTGCCTGACCCCGGACCTGTGGAAAAATTGCAAAAAATTCCAAATCCACATTAATGGTCTTTTTGGCCTTGTACCTACTCTAAGTCATCCCTAAGTAGCATTTCTTGATCAGTTTTAGCCATACACAAACACAGAAAAAAGTTTGAAATTTTGACCCAAAACCAGAATTTTGCCTGACCCCGGACCTGTGGAAAAATTGCAAAAAATTCCAAATCCACATTAATGGTCTTTTTGGCCTTGTACCTACTCTAAGTCATCCCTAAGTATCATTTCTTGATCAGTTTTAGCCATACACAAACACAGAAAAAAGTTTGAAATTTTGACCCAAAACCAGAATTTTGCCTGACCCCGGACCTGTGGAAAAATTGCAAAAAATTCCAAATCCACATTAATGGTCTTTTTGGCCTTGTACCTACTCTAAGTCATCCCTAAGTAGCATTTCTTGATCAGTTTTAGCCATACACAAACACAGAAAAAAGTTTGAAATTTTGACCCAAAACCAGAATTTTGCCTGACCCCGGACCTGTGGAAAAATTGCAAAAAATTCCAAATCCACATTAATGGTCTTTTTGGCCTTGTACCTACTCTAAGTCATCCCTAAGTATCATTTCTTGATCAGTTTTAGCCATACACAAACACAGAAAAAAGTTTGAAATTTTGACCCAAAACCAGAATTTTGCCTGACCCCGGACCTGTGGAAAAATTGCAAAAAATTCCAAATCCACATTAATGGTCTTTTTGGCCTTGTACCTACTCTAAGTCATCCCTAAGTAGCATTTCTTGATCAGTTTTAGCCATACACAAACACAGAAAAAAGTTTGAAATTTTGACCCAAAACCAGAATTTTGCCTGACCCCGGACCTGTGGAAAAATTGCAAAAAATTCCAAATCCACATTAATGGTCTTTTTGGCCTTGTACCTACTCTAAGTCATCCCTAAGTATCATTTCTTGATCAGTTTTAGCCATACACAAACACAGAAAAAAGTTTGAAATTTTGACCCAAAACCAGAATTTTGCCTGACCCCGGACCTGTGGAAAAATTGCAAAAAATTCCAAATCCACATTAATGGTCTTTTTGGCCTTGTACCTACTCTAAGTCATCCCTAAGTAGCATTTCTTGATCAGTTTTAGCCATACACAAACACAGAAAAAAGTGAACATTAACCCATTGGCTCCCGTGCCGGCCAAAACCGGCCGTAAAAAACTCCCATGCTTCAAAACATTGCAACTTTCTCAATCGCACGAATAATTCCTCAACTGTTAGTTGTGAGCACGAAATGGAATGCCCTTTAGATTTGGATATCCAATAAATGCAAGAAACGTAGCGATTTTTACCAAATATGGCCTTTTGAGTTTGGACAAGAAAGAAACTGACCGTTTTTAACGTCAAAGGGAAACGAGAAAAATGCCCGTTTTTGCCTTCATGTTTTTTAAGGAAATCATCGCCGAAAAACCAAACTTAAACCATCATAACGAAATTCAGTTTTTTTTCTAGCTTAGAAATGACTTTTTTTGTTCATATTCTTCTCCCTTGCGTAGATACAGCCTTTGGTTCCAGTTCATTCAGGCCTTTCCGCCATTTTCAACATCTAGACCACATTGCATGCTGGGAAATGACGAGAATTTTTGACAGCACGCGTTCCTTCCCCCAATTATTCTTTTACATATAAACTAAGTCTACAGCCACTCCGACCTACTGCCAAAAATTCCTGCTTGTGGTCATCTTCAGTACTCAGAAATTCCAAAATATGTGGCGGTAGGTCGAGAAATTCATCAATAGTCGAGTCCCAAAGGTACTAAGTGTTCGACCGGCCAAATTCCCAGTTCGTCGAGTAACAAGCCAAATTCAACAACAAAGTACATCACCTTGCTCGATTCTTTGAGAAAGTGGACTCTTAGCTACCGTCACGCTTAATGATGCTCATCAGGCAGCCGCTAAAGATGAAAAATGGCTGTAAATTTAGCAGAAATCGCAAGCAAACCCAACTTGGGCCATTGTTGTCGCTTCACGGATAAAAAATAGCTACGTCAAAATGACGTTTTCAGAAACCTTGAGCCTCCGGTGGCTTAGGACAGCACCACTTTTCCCTGGTAGTTCAAATAAAGAGTCACGAATTGCTATTCATCGTTTATAGGTGGAAAATCACTCTGAAAATGTAAAAACAGCCGGTAGTCAATGGGTTAATGGTCTTTTTGGCCTTGCATCTACTCTAAGTCATCCCTGAGTAGCATTTCTTGATCAGTTTTAGCCATACACAAACACAGAAAAAAGTTTGAAATTTTGATCCAAAACCATAATAGTAAGAATAGAGAATTAACTCTGAAGTGTAAATTAAAGTGCTACTTAAACCCATAAATAACCCACTGGGCGTTAGCCCTAGTAAAGGGAAACAGGGAACCACACGAGGCAAAGAAAAAATCTTTTGACCTCGGTGGGAATCGAACCCACGACCTCCGGATTAGATCTACCGTTACTCTGCCGACTGAGCTACAAGGTCGTACAGAGAAAGTCGGGGACGATTTTAGATGGTGAATCGCGGCAAAGAGAAAGTAAGGGTACATATGAATGTTAGTGGTTTAAGTAGCACTTTAATTTACACTTCAGAGTTAATTCTCTATTCCACTATTTGTGTTCCTAGTGCTACGCGGCACAACATTCATAATAGTAAGGTTTTGTTAAATATTGAGTAGAGTGTATAATGTCAGACTGCTCACAGGCACACCACTTATTAATAATAATAATAATAATAATAATAGCTGACCACTTTCATTCTAGATTGAGGGCTCTTATGTTTTGCTATCTGAGTAACGGTGGACAGATTTCACAACCTTGGCCATGTTATCACATGTTAAGGTGGCTGTCCACAGTCTAAAGGAACATTGCAAAAAGAAATTTAAAATGGACCACACAATGGAGTAAGGCACAGACAAGACACTTACATCCTTAATTCGAGATGAGAATGTACAATCCATTTTCATGGGAAGCAAGCGATGAGAAATTGCATTCAATGGGAGTGACGTCTGTGAAGATCGCTTTGAACGGTAATCTTGACGCTGAAAATCAAATGCATTTGAGTGTAATGTGACTGTGATCAGAAAAGTGCTCTGATTAGAAAACAAGTGGAATATGTACAAAGGCTTGTGATCTTCTACACAGAAGTTTGCGTCCCACAAGTCTTCCTTAGCTTAACAGAAGTAGCAAATTATTTGGAGCATGTAACTCTCCTATTTCATGGCATTTTTCACAGAGTAGGTTACTTTTGACAGGTTTTAGATCCAGCTTTCATGAGTGTGCATCAGAAATATAATAACATAGGGAAAGAACAGGATATTCTAGTCTGAAAACTTACAGTGTATGCAAGTCTGACATGGACATTATAAATTATTTTCATTAACTGCTATATCAGTTTTGGAATTAAGTGTTTTCTCATCAAACCATGCATTTTGATTCCACTTACAGCCTCCACTAACCATGTAATGTCGAAAGAAGTGAGGACTTCTTCCCCAATTAAAGATCTTCTGATCTTCTGTTACAGCCATCTGGATGAAAAAACAAATCCAAAAAATATAAATTACACTGTCTATCTGATTACCATTACTTGGGATTATTACGTCTAGTATAAAACTAAGTTACCATGCAACTAACTATTACTACCTTACCCTTATATCTTGGTATCACCTCTGTTATCCTAACATGACACTGTGACCAACATGAAAGCTTTGGCTACTTTGGCCACTGTGCAAATACAACAAATCTGTTTTACCTTACCTATTCTTTTCCTCTGTATATAATAATTATTATGTTTTTTTTCAGTTAGTATTCTGTTTCCTTATATTATCCCCTACATAGTGCACAATAAACTTGAACTTGATTAGCAAGTGTCTATTTAATTAAAAAATGTCCTGCAGTTGGCAAGAGACTGTTCATTAAATGAGTCCCTGCTTACAGTTTCAAATGAGCCACAACAGATCAAATAAACTGTCTCCTTCTTTAGTGTTTCCACCAGCTGTGGAAGGGTTTGTTTGCTGTTTTTTCCAAGACCCAGCTGACCATACAATCCTGATAAATAAAACAGAGAGAGAAGCTTTAAGCCCATATTCTTAGCAGATAATAATAATAATAATAATAATAATAATAATAATAATAATAATAATAATAATAATAATAATAATACATTTATTACTTATATAGCATCATTTACAAATACAGATTAATAGTGCTTTACAATTTTTAAATCAAATCAACTCTAAATAAATCAAATCAAATGTTGGTTTTTGGGGAGAGGGGAAAACCTGAGTACCCAGAGAAAAACCTCTCGGAGCAGAATAGAGAATCAAGAAACTCAGCCCACTTATAACGCTGAGTCCAGGAATCAAACCTGGGATGAATTGGTGGAAGGCAAGCACTCTCACCACTGCGCCAACTCTGTCCCCCCTCCCCCACATCTGGCAGGCCAACAGTTCAATATTGATGCCTTTTTGTCAGCTTTTTTCACCCACATGTTCACCCACCCCATACTTCAAGTTTTCACTTGGCCAAACAAAAATCCAAAAATTAAGCTACTCTGTCAAAACAATGCCCATGCATTGGAAAATTACTGGCAAATTGTTTCAGTCATAGAAATCAATTCATCTATTATTTCTTTTGAGCTCATATGAAGAAACGTGTGCGGATGAAGATTTGAGTCAAGGTTTAGTGACTCTCTGTTCTGCTGCCAACATCAGTAGATTCAAAATAAACAGGTCTTCCAAACGTCATAACAAATTAAGAATTCTGTCAACAAGTTTCAATTGCAACCTTCTGACCACTGAGGTCCTTGACCAGAATTCGCTAATCCAAGGATTTACTAAATCGGAGGATGTAGTAATGAAGACATTGCTGAGTTAAGAATTAATAAATTAAAGTTTCAATAACTGAAAATTCCCAAGATGCTGATCTGATTGAAACATTAACATAATTATATTACAAGCTGTACAACAAGAACATAATTTAAATTTTGTAATACAGTTACCTCCTCCAAATGTAAACACTTGTCCCTGCAAAAAGAACACAAAAATTAAACAAACTAAAAGCTAAATTAGAGTTAAAATTACATCTGCCAGGAGATAAAAATAACCAGATCCAATGCATCCACATCATGGTGGTAGCCTCCTTCGCAGACGTCTTTGGGCTCGTCACGCGTTCCTTGCCCACGAACGTCTGCTGAACTGAACTGCCACTTCCGTTCGCGGTGGTTAGCCAATCATAGTTCGTTTTCCAATTTTTTGAAAGTAGGACTTCGACCCCTGGATTATTTTCACAGACGATGCACGTGAATCGGGTGTTGATTTCCATTCTTATGCAGCTTGTTATTGGTTTGTTCAAAACAAAGGCTAACTGCCGGCAAACGGAAGTGGCAGTTCAGTTCAGCAGACGTTCATGGGCAAGGAACGCGTGACGAGCCCAAAGACATCGGCGAAGGAGGCTACATCTTCTGGTGGTAGAGGGTCAATTATACCATTTTACAGTGAAATTGATGGCTCATGTACAGGTGTATGGTAGCATGTCATTTATGTTAATAAGTAACAATATCTTACAAGAGATCTTCTCTTGCTTACAAGAGATCTTCTCTTGGTTTATAACATGATCTTAGTTGGGTGGGGAGGGGTGGGGATCAGGGGGAGGGGGTGGGGATGAGGGGGAGTGGGAGGGGGTGGGGATGAGGGGGAGCGGGAGGGGGTGGGGATGAGGGGAGGGGGTGGGGAAACAACTAAAATTACAGTAATTGAATGGGACTTACATGCACCTTGGATGCCAGAAGGTTTTTGGTCTTTTCATTGTTGAGCCACAATGGCATGGGTTGGGGACCAGAAAACAAGTTAGAACACTTCATGCTCACTAACCTGTGATGACAGAGCAGCACTGTGAGAGTAGCCAGCAGCTAACTGAGTGACTTCATACTCATCAAGCGCTGTCACATGTGTTGGAAGTAAAACATCTTCAATGCCACCCACTCCTAACTGGCCATGGACACCCCATCCCCAAGACCACACCCGATGGTCTGCTGATAGAGCCATGGAGTGGTAGTGTCCGCATACGACTGCTATGCACCTCTTGTCTGACAGCTCTGTGATGTACACAGGACGTGTCTGTTGTTGAGTGTCTCCCTGGCCAAGCTTGAGAGAAACAAATTGAGAAAAATGAGTCAACACTTACATCCTGGTCAGATGACTTAGCTGAAGGGACAATAGGGTATTTTTGTAGTTCATTTGCACTGTCTGTGCCTCGACAACACCAAGATTTATGTTATGATCCCAATTCACTACTCAGTGTTGAACATTAAAACTTACAGACAACACCAGACTACTGGTTTTTATCTGTTTGTTAACTTTAAAAGGGAGAAGTGATACAAGGGAAAGCAGGTCTGGTATAGCCCAAGGTGCCACTACCCTCAGCAGGGGGGAGGGGGGGTGGGTGGGTGGGAGGGGTACTCAGGTATATTAATGATGGGGAGAAGTGAAGACTGTTTTGCGTTTAAAATTGGAAGCTTGGGACTTTTTGGAGGGTTAAAGATTTTCTGGTTGACTTTTTTTTCATGGAAACATTTTGGCAAGGACTTTTTTGGGGTTGATACAAATCATACCCTAAGACCCTTGCATTCTCTTGATGTTATGTACCTTTATTGCTTTGGATTTTCAGAAAAACTGGACTAGGGTTAAATTTTGGGCCACGGGGCTATTTTGGGTCTCTTTTGGTGTAAATTATGGGACTTTTTGGGGGGTTCACAAACTTTGGCCTCAGTCTCCATCCCCATCACATATATAGCTGTGTATCTCCCCTGGGGCCACTACCCAAATGAATACACCATTTTGCTCATGATCAGTTTCTGGTGAATTGTGGGTAGATCCAGTCCTTTGTGGGGGCAAATGGCAATTTTAGGGCATAATTTGAAATTGTAATTTTGACTGTTTGCCCCCACAAAGGACTGGATCTACCCACAATTCACCAGGAACTGATAATTACCAAAATGGTGTATTACCATCCTGGAAAGGGCGGATTATGTGATACAAATATTCTAATTACCATATACTAAAAATAGCCAGAAATTAAGGCAAGTCACTACATGTTGCATGGGTTTTGGTTGGATCAGATTTCCTTTATTGTCTCATCCTCAAGACATAATGTACACTAGTCATCATTGTCAAAAACTTCCTCCTGTATCATGACCTACCTGTCCATACTCAGAAGATCCCCATGAATACACCTAAAATAATAAAGAAATACAACCAAATACTCATTTTCAACAAAGATCCAGAGATGGTAACTGTAGTAAATCATATTTATTATATAAACACCAGTGAAATACCAGGTGAGTTTTCGCTTTAAAAAAAATCATGATATCATCACACATCAAAATAATATGTTATCTTCACATGTGAAAAGATCACCATAGCTGATGAGGGCGCAGCCCGAATCAGCTATCACGCAGAGGTCAAATATATACTCATTCTCATATTACAAATATATAGAAAAAATTGGAAGTAATAATTCAAGGTAAATTCTTACCCCATCACTACAAAGTGCCAGAGTATGTTCCATCCCACAAGCCACAGACAATACATTAATCCTGAATACAATGCAAAAGTGTTGGAAACAGTAATTTTGTACCAGTCTTATTTCAAGCTATATCCTACATGTAGTACTCTGATCGTGACCAAGTTACAGACAAGGTACATTGTGCAGTTCGTTTTTAACAAGTAGCAAAAAGCTGATTTTGCCCATATTACCTACTGGGATGAAAAACTGTGGAACATTTTGGAGGAAACAACACAGTATTACCAAAGTGGACCTTTATGCATGGAATTTATGCATGAAATGGCGTACGGTCACGTTTTTCGTGGCTGGTCCATACTGCTCGTTTGGTGGGGTTGTTTGGCTATTCTGTATTCTA
>JAEMWC010000648.1:27500-75000 GCA_016490735.1 Pachyseris speciosa
TAGACCCCATGGGGACACCGATGACATGTGCATTATAGCACAGCTATAGAGCTATAGACTGAGAGCGTTGATTATGAAAAATAATCATGTATTAAGTGTCTTTTGAATGGAAAACCTCACAGCATGCGACTGTCTACCTTCCTTTCTGTGATCGCCCCCATGTGTACACATCTCCAGATGAACTTACAACAGCAGTATGCTGCTGACCGCAGGACAACCTAACAGGTCGGCACAGGAACTCCACTGTATTTTCCTTTAATTATGATCAGAAAGGAACATCACAATGGTTGTGTTTTCACTAGGACAATTTTAGCTAGATAAAGTCAGAAAAGTCCGGAAATACAGTGAAAACACATTGTCTAGTGTTTAGCGAGTTAACAATGCCAACTGTTTTCACAAGGAAAAACAACGGGTTTTCTCGCCTTTACGACAGGAAACTCTCACAGAGTTATACTACCTCGCAAGATGGTTTAACTTGTCCCGACAAATACCGCAGCCAATTGCATCGCATGTAGTGACAGATGCCTGCTAAACAATCTGGCAAAATTATTGTCCAGACGCTCGCCTTCTGGTTCTTGCGAAACAAAACCTTGTATGCTTGTAAACATGACTGACGAATTGCAAAACACTTCCTAATTCTTTCGCCGCTTTACAATAATTTCTCTGGACCCGTTGGATGCTCAGATCCCTCGTCCAGGGCCTTACCTGTTTCACAGCGTCGGCATACAGAATCAATTCCCGCATTACGGGTAACCAGCAGTTCTTCGGCCTCTGTCTTGGGAAATTTGATAAAATAGTTCGCTCTTCGCAACAAGGCAGAGCAGAATTCGTCCTTTACATTCATAGCAGTGCATCGACCGATTCCAAAGGTTAGCCCGACAGTTCTATATGAATTCCCAGTAGCTAATCTCCAAAGAGCAATGACAACCCGCTTCTTTACGGAGATAGCTTGGCGAAGAATTGTGTTCTGTCGTACCAGCTCAGGGCCAACGAGTCCACAGATGTGTTCAAAAGTATCTCTGCTCACTCTGAAGGGCTCGCTTCACAGATGATCTTGGTAACGATTTACAACGAGCTGTTTGAACCAAAACTGCAGCCTTGGATAGACCCACATGGTCTTGCGCTTACGGCAATGTATGTTTTGGCGTTCAATTGCCAGGATTACAACATTCTGTCGCATCCTCCGCATCTGCCGAGACATTAATCGCATCCTCTGAACGAAACTCCTTCTCTTTCGCAAAAATATAGCAAGAATCAGCACTAGTGAACTCATTAAAAGCGCTTCCTCTCCCGCCATTTTGAAAGTTGCACGGATTTGTAATTTGAATCTTCCGAGTTATTAGTGGCTTAAAATTTCCCAGTAAAAACAGATGTCATGTTAAACTAGCTGATGTCGGTCTGTAAACAAACACCTAGGAAGAATGTTCAGCTAGTTAATCGGCCTAGTGAAAACACAGCCAATGACAGCATTTTAGCACAATACATGTCATGCTGAAAATCCCAAGATCTTGTTTATGTAACAGTTGAGAGCTTAAGCAATGGTGATGGCAACTGCAAAAAAAATGTGTAGCTTCTCGTTGATGTAACTCTTTCACAATTTTTCCAACTTATTTATAACTTGTAAAATGTGGGCAAACTACCATGGAGCTAAATTAGTAAAATGACATAGAAGTTGGGTAAAAGAAAGAAGGGTTCATATGCTCACATTCTCCACAAAACCTACAATTTGGTCATTTCACGTTGTTGTTTTGCTAAGGATGACGAAGAAATGTACCAAAATGGAAACTGCACATGCAGAGTGATTCGTTTTGCTCATTAAGGCTATATTGCTTTGTGGGATTCTCGTTGCTGTCATAGCTTAATCTCTCTACTCTAACTTTTATTACGCTGAAGGTCTCAAGATCTTAGTCTATGTAACAATCTAACTTGTTTTACTTTGCAGTACAGACTTGAGAAAATGAAGGCGACTATTTGGAAATGAGTATAATTATGTAACGAAGGCAAGTGTATATGTTGTAGTTCAATTTTTGTCCTTGGTTAAATTTTTATTTTCTTTCGTTCTTGGGTATGGTAATTAATGTATGATAATGAGTACAAAACAAAGGTGAATAAAAATTGAACCAAGGATAAAATTGAACCACAACGTATACTTTGAAACAACGACAAGTGAGTCAACACTCACCCTCTTTCTCCCATTGCCATTTTCAGCAGCTTGTCGTCCTCCACAAATACATTTGACGGCACTAATTCTGGGAGCGTAGCATGAATTAGAATTGATAACAGACTTAATAACAATTAACCAACTCTAAAGAAAATTTTCAATGGTCAAGTCAAGTTTCTCCTTAAAAGGCCACCACATCAGAATGCCGCATGCCTTTTTTTTAACAGTGGCTGCATTTGTTGTGGAGATCATGTGACTGTGAATATATGAATATCATATATTTGAAATGTGGATTAAATAGTGAAGATGAGAACGATCATCACACTAATTACGAGCACTACTTAGGCAGTAGTGAAAATGAGGCTGAAAAAAATTCAGGCTTCTACGGGAGTCAAACCCATGACCTCTGCGATACCGGTGCTGTGCTCTTTGACTACCAACTGAGCTAACAAGCCATCTGGCAGCTGGTCATTTTATTGGTTCATAATAAACCTGTGAGTGATGAATAAATGACCATGAATATATGAAAATCGTATACTTGAACTGCAGATTAAAGAATGAAGATGTGAGTGATCATCGGTTTCATTAACAGCCAGGCACCAGACAAATTGGCTGGCTGTAAACATAGTTTTTCCCGCCTGCCAAGAGCACATTAACTGACGGTAATTTACTGTGATTTTTACATATTTGCCCGCCTGTGAAAAGTAGTTGCCTTCCTGCTCAAAAGCTTGAAAAAAAATTTAATACGGTGAGGGTCCGCCCCGAGGTCCAACCCCTTACCCTTTAAGATACTATTTTTGAAAGAAGAGGTACCCCTTTCATATACCTTCCGTTGACAATTGGTATCCCTTTCGTATACATAAAACAGGAAGTCTTCTCGTCATTTTCATGTAACGTTCAATAAGTGAAAACAGTACAGTCATAAGGTATGTGTGTTCGAAATATTTTAATGAAAGGCCCTTCAATGACAGATTTCCCTACCCTTTCATATACTTCGACTTGAGAAATCCCTTCCCTTTCATATGCCTGAAGTGTGAAAAAGGTACCCCTTCCGGGCAGAGCCTCCCTGTATAGGCCATTATAGGGAGTCCCCCCCCGGGAATAAGCCCCTGCTTACCTTGCATCCACATCCAACTTTTGATCTCTGATGTGATTAAGCACCAAAAGTGAACACAAAAACAGCTCAATTAGGTCCTCAAGCACTGGTTGTTTATTATCCTCCTGAGGACAAAACAGGTGTAAAACTCAAACTTGCAATCAAAGTGCAGTATTGCTGAGTCAATGACTTGTGTTTCACTTTTGTTTTGAGGAGAAGCACTGACCTGTCCAAAGCTGACTGCACTTTCAATGGAAATCAGGGAGCTGATTGAGCTACTGGATGCAGTCCTTTAAAGAAAACAGCATCAAATGAACAGTACAGTAGCCTTCAAACTGTCTATACATCACCTAGCCTCCTTTGCAGATGTCTTTGGGCTCGTCACACGTTCCTTGCCCACAAACGTCTGCTGAACTGAACTGCCACTTCCGTTCGCCGGCGGTTAACCTTTGTTTTGAAGAAACCAATAACGAGATGCGTAAGAATGGAAATTGACACCCCATTCACGTGCATCATCTGTGAAAATAATCCAGGGGTTGAAGTCCTACTTTCCATAAATTGGAAAACGAACTATGATTGGCTGACCGCCGCGAACGGAAGTGGCAGTTCAGTTCAGCAGACGTTCGTGGGCAAGGAACGCGTGACGAGCCCAAAGACATCTGCGAAGGAGGCTATACATCACCATCATTGCCATCGCCATCGCCATCAACATCATCACCACCATCACCATCATCATCATCACCATCACCATCATCATCATCAACACCACCACCACCATCATCATCATCATCATCATCATAGACATCACTGACACTACTGTAAAGATTGTTATCACTATCAACATTGGCATTATATAGGCTATACATCACCATCATCGCCATCGCCATCGCCATCGACATCATCACCACCATCATCATCACCATCATCACCATCACCATCATCACCATCATCATCATCATCATCACCATCACCATCACCATCATCATCATCATCATCATCATCATCATAGACATCATTGACACTACTGTAAAGATTATTATCACTATCAACATTGGCATTATTACTGTCAACATCATCATCACCATTAACATTGTCATCATCAATATCACCATCACCATCAACACTATCATGAAGACCATCACCATCAACATTGTAAAAAAGTAATTAATATTGGCACTCAACTAGCTTATTTTTTCAAATATCAGGTGAGGTTGATTGTCATATTTAAGGTGGGATAATCTAACTACAGGTTACCTTTCCTTGGGTGGTCGCGTTTTATTTGCCAAAGACCTGAATGAAGGACGGGATGGATCCAGCACATGAGCAATGTGGACGAGGCTCTCTTCATTCAGTAACGTCACACGAGAAAGAAGGAATTTCGTGTGACTGAGGATGGTTTCAGGCTTCAAGGTAAAATCAACAAAAATAGTCTAATATGAGGACTGTCATTAAGGGCTGGCGGCAGCAATTTTCCACAGAAATTCTGAGTTAGATACCAAGCTATTTTGACAGAAAAACACCATGTTAACTTTAACCACAATGGCGAGAATCCAGGCTACTTTTTGCACATTCCCATATACTTCAAACATTAATGACCACCCTGTTACATGCACCATCTGACTCTGATGCACTGTCCTCTACCTATCAAAAGCGATGGGAAAAAGAGGAGGATGTGCAAGTAAGGTTGGATGTAGAATCAATCCTACCTTTGACAACAAAAAAGTAACAGCTTCTTGAGGATCCATACACTGAATGAAAGCACCTAAATGGAGGTAGTAAAAAACGTGACAAGCGATGTCAACATACTACAAGTAAAGCAAGGCATCATATAAACTATTGATAGCCAGACAACAAACTGAAAATATTAACCAAACAGGTTAAACAAGAATTATTTTTAGTTTCTGCATGGCTAAAAGGGATCACAAAACGACAATACAATGATTTAGGGTTAGTACAAAGCCAACAAGTGAATTATGGAGCTTTTGAATTTTTTTTGCAATTTTTTTACAGCGCCAAAGTCAGCCAAACTGAAGGTTTTGGTCAAAATTTGCATTTTTTCTTTCTGTTTTTGTGTATGGCTAAAAGGGATCAAGAAATGATAGTTAGGGATGATTTAGAGTGAGTGCAAGGGCTAAAAGACCATTAGTGAGGTTGTCAATTTTACCAAAGGGCCACGGTCAGACAAAACTCATCTGAATATTTTTCTTCTATCTTCATGTGTGGCTTAACAGAATGAAGAAATGATAGTTAAGGATGATTTTGGGAGCCGCAGTCCTACAGTGTGTTTTTTCTTGTATCCTTTTTCTTCCAATTTTTTCAAGGCGTGCACGTCTTCGTGTTCTGGTAGCAGTTCTACACCAGCTCCTCCAGTTAACACTCCGGCCTCACCACCAAGTCAACCCGTTTCTCTGCCAGACAACAACTCTTTAGCTCAGGCTATTTCAAGAGCTCTCGCAGAATCGTTACCTCCGCTGCTATCTTCCCTTCGGGATTCAAGTGGCGGGAACACAAACATGGCCGCGACGTCTAGTCCTCTCTCTTCAGCTTCAAATTCTATGCAGTCTCTGGCATCCTCGAGCTCTGGTACTCCCTGCTCTACCTCCCAGTCTTCAGGTACACTTGTTGTGCCTTTGTTTATTTCAACTTATAGCTCATTTGGCAGTCCTCCAGTTGTCTCTACTATTCCCGCCACGTCCTCTGCCAACTTGCCTGTAGGGATTGCAGGCTCTTGCAGTGGCGTGACCGGATTTGAGTCCTCCACTTTTCCAAGCCCCAACAAAGCATTTGTGGTGGGTCCTGGCTATGCTCCAGTCCCGTATAAGCTTGTTTCTAAAATTACAGCAGAGCTTTTTATTGACCTGGCTGACCTTCTTCCAGACAATATTCGAGCCCAAGAAATCAAACCCCAAGCGGTTTGGGAGGGGAAACTGGTGGTCTCAGGGTCCAAGAAACGGGTCATTGAAATAGCAGACATCATCACCTGGATTGAAGCCTTCACAATCTTTTCCATGATTCTTTGCCACACCTTCCCCTCTCACTGGAGAGATTTAAACCAATACAAGTTACTCATTATTCAGACAGCAAGGCATTTTTCTGACAAATCATGGCTCCACTACAACATCGCCTTCAGAAAAGAAGCCGCAGCCTCAGGTTCAACCAACTGGTCCCGCATGCACCCAGACCTCTACAATTTTCACACCAGATCTCTGGCCCCCACTCCAGCTTCTTCTGGCTCCTCCACTTCCCCTGCCTTGTCACTAACAGAGCCTCTGGCATTGTCGGGCAACCCCCGGTCTAGCCAGTATTGCCTCTCCTGGAACGATGGGCACTGTTGCTGGCCCTTTGGCCGCTGCTGATTTCGTCACTCCTGTGAAACATGCCTTGGGGACCACCTTCACATCCACTGCCCTCACCGCTCCGCACGGAGAGAACGGTCCCACTCCCCTTCTCAGTGAAAGTGGGGTCACCGCCATCGCTAGGCCCCCTCTAGCCTATTCAGCTGTACATAGTTTTGATTCTGTTCTTGTTGGTTCTCATCTGATGGTAACTTTTCAGCGTTAGGGTTGCGTTCTCGTTTTGTTTTACCTTCTCAGCAGCAGGGTCAGCCAAGTTACAGTTATTCATTGTGTTCTACAGCTGTGTGTCCTGTTAGACCTGTTTCTCAGCTTACTCCCATAAATGTGGATAGATTCCAGTATGAACTCCGTCATCATCCTAACCCAGACAAAGTTGCCTACGTGGTCCAAGGCCTTCGCGATGGTTTTCACCTAGGGTTCAACTACAGTATTTCCTTGAAGTCGGCATTGGGCGAATATGGCTTCTGCACTTCAAAACCCTCAGGTCATTGACAATTACTTGCAATTCAAAGTTCAGTCAGGCAGGGTGGCAGGCCCCTTCTCTCAGCCTCCCTTCCCTGTCCTCCACGTGAGCCTTTTCAGCCACCAACCTGGGAAATGCCGGCTCATCCTGGACCTATCTAGCCCTGCTGGCCACAGTGTCAACGATGGGATTGTGGGTGAGGATTATTCTCTGCAGTACATGAAGGTAGACGATATTATTGCAGGCATAATGCGGTTGGGGCTGGGTTCCGTCATGGCAAAATACGATGTGCAAAATGCATACCATATTGTGCCAGTCCATACAAACGATCGCCAGTTGCTGGGTATGAAATGGCGGGGTGCCTTTTATGTCGATATGGTCCTACCTTTCGGTGTCAGGTCAGCTCCATATATCTTCACATGTATAGCCGATTTAGTAGAGTGGGTGGCCAAGCAAAACTACGATGTCACCTTCCTGATGCATTACCTTGATGACTTCCACACTCTTGGCCCTCCTGGTTCCTCTGTCTGTCAACAAAATCTGGACAGGTCTATTGACTGTTTTACCAAGCTTGGCATCTCCCTCCATCCAGACAAGCTAGAGGGGCCGTCGACGTGCCTAACCATCCTGGGCATCGAGCTGGACTCTCTTAGTCTGCAGGCGCACCTTCCCCAGGACAAATTGGATAGGATAACTGCCTTGTTGGAGGTCTGGTCACAGAAGCGTTGGTGTAGATGCAAGGAACTGGAGTCTTTTATAGGTCACCTTCAGCATGCCTGCAAAGTCGTACCCCAAGGTCGCTCCTTCTTGCGCCGTATGATCAACCTACTGTGCGCCTTTCGACGACATGACCACCCGATTCGTCTCAATCAGGAGTTCTTCCTTGACCTAGCCTGGTGGCGAGAGTTTTTCCAGTCTTGGAATGGTTGCAGCTTCCTTCTGTACCCCCAGTGGGCTCCACTCCCCGACTTTGAGGTTTCTTCAGATGCTTCTGGGGCTCTTGGTTACGGAGCAGTCTTCCAGGGTCACTGGTTTTCAGGTGCATGGCTCCCAACACAGGTCTCTGAGTCTATAGAGTACAAGGAACTTTTCCCTATCGTTGTGGCAGCGTACCTCTGGGGTCCCCTATGGGCCACCAAACGGGTCAACTTCCTATCAGATAACCGCTCAGTGGTGGATATTCTGCGGTCTGGCACTTCAAGAGCCCCTACCATCATGTCCTTGGTTCGCTATCTGTCCCTGTTGGCAGCTCATCACTCCTTCTCTTTCACTGCCTCCTCAGTTAGAGGGAAGTCTAACCCGATCACTGACTCCCTGTCTCGTTTTCAGTTGCAGTGTTTTCGCCAGCTAGCCCCTCATGCAGACTCCATTCCGACCCAGATTCCACAGCAGCTCCTCTCGGACATGGAACTTTGTTGTCAGATAAATGCCACTTCTACTTGACTCAGGGTCTTGCCCCTTCTACAAGGAAAGTTTATGCTTCCGCCCAACGCCGCTTCTTGGACTTCTGTGCTCAGGACAATAGCCTATCTCCTACAGGATCAGCTCTTCCAGCCAGTAAAGATGTGCTCATCCATTTCTGCTGTCATCTTGCCGATACTCTCCACCATTCATCCATTAAGGTTTACCTTTCAGCACTCCGGTCCCTTCACATCGAGGAGGATCTGCCTTCTCTGCCGGTTGGTTGCCTTCGATTACAGAGTGTGTTGCGGGGTATCAAACGCCACCAAGGCTCAAATAGGCGTCAGTGCCAACCCATCACCATCGAGCTGATGCACATTATCTTCCAGTCCTTGAACTTCTCTGACTACAACCATACAATGCTTTGGGCTGCCCACTGTCTCGGGTTTTTTGGTTTCTTACGTGCCGGTGAGTTCACTGTCAACTCCCCCTTCAATCCTGACATCCACCTTGCTGTCAGTGACGTCCACGCTGATTCCCTAGTCAATCCAGGCAGCTTCAGGATTCATATTAAGTGCTCTAAGACGGACCCCTTTCGCCAAGGTTGCTATATCTACATTGGTGCTGGGAAACGTGATCTGTGCCCTGTACGCGCCCTTACCCAGTATCTACACATCTTTGGCCCAACTCCTGGCCCACTCTTCCTTCTCTCTGATGGCACTCCCCCCCCCCCCCCCTACATCACCCATGGCTGACATCCAGGATTCAATCTATCCTCTCCGCTGCTGGAGTCCCTGGTTGCTACACCGGCCATAGCTTCCGCATTGGCGCAGCTACTTCAGCAGCCTCTCGTGGCTTACCTGATCACCTCATCAAGACGCTTGGCAGATGGTCCAGCGATGCTTATCAGCTTTACATTCACACTCTCGTCAGTACTATCGTGGGGGTAGCAAACCTTCTCACTTGACAGATATATCTTGCGTATCTTTTTTCCTAGTTGTTTTTTTTGTAGGGTGCCTCGGGACTTTGGTGGTTCGGGGCCTGGGCTTCCCCCAGCCCTGAGCCCCTCTTCCCCTCTCCGATCTGGCTTGCGTCAGCTTGGAGAGTCCCTTCGGCTTGGAATGGGGGCTCATGGCTGGGTTGCGGGGATTAATTTTGCCAGCCATGGGGGCAGTATTCTATCTAGGGGCTGGCTGGCCACAGTGGAAGCCCCTGGGTATCCCAGGCACCCACCTTCCACTTAAGCGAGGCAGTTGGTTAAAGGATGATTTAGCGTGGGTGCCCGGCCAAAAAGACCAATAATGAGGGTTTTGATTTATTTGCTATTTTTCCAAAGGGGGTCAGTCCAACCTAAGACTTGGCTAAAATTTTTAACTCTTTTCTGTGTATCTGTATCAGTATGGCTGAAAGGGATCAAGAAATGATAGTCAGGGATGATTTAGAGTGGCTAAAAGTCGAAAAGACCATTAATGGGGTTTTCATTTTTTTTGCAATTTTCTCAAAGGGCCGGGGTCAGCCAAACTTCCAGTTTTGGATCAAATTTCAATTTTTTTCTGTGTTAGTGTATGGCTAAAAGGGATCAAGAAATGATAGTTAAGGATGATTAAACGTGGGTACAAGGCAAAAAAGACCATTAATGAAGTTTTCGAATTGTTTGCAATTTTTCCAGACAGCCAGGGTAAGCCAAACTTATTGTTTTGGGCCAAACATTTGAATTTTTTTTTCGTTTCTGTATGGCTAAAAGGGGTGAAGGAATGATAGTTAGCCAAGGATGATTTAGAATGGATGCAATACCATAAAGGCCATTAATGAGGTTTTCTAATTTTTTCCCTAAACAACTATTTGTGAGGTTTTCAAATTTTTTGCAATTTTTCCAAAGGGCCAGGGTGAGCCAAAGTTATGAATTTTGGCAAAAATATGAAATTTTATTTGGTGTTTCTGTATGGCTAAAACGGATCAAGAAATACTAGTTAGGATGATTTACAAGGCCAACTTGATCCCACAAAAACCAACACTTCTAAATTCCAATTTGATCCGGAATGCTCAAGCATTTATTACATAAGCCCCTAGCTCAGCAGATTGGGCAACCACTCCTTACGTTAGTGAGCTTAAAGTGCTACTACAATCAGAAAATCACTCGCCTTTTTTCTTAAATTTTCAAATGTGTGTTTGCTTAGCAACCGACTCGCGAAATTTCAAGTTTTAATTTGGAGAAGTCAGTTATTTATTTTGACTGAAATATTCTATTTAGTGATCCGCCATTACTAACTTCAAAATCTTGAGGGAACTGGATCGAGGACAAAATGACGTAGAAAGCTCACAAGAGTAAGAATGCAGTGTGTGTAAACCCGGCTGATTTAGTATGCAGCACGGGAATTTTGAGCTTTCAGACTCTCAAACTCGTGTTTTGCATACTTAATAAGCTGCATTAACACTGCAATCTTAAACCAGTGAGTAAATGACGTCATTTTATCCTGGATCCAGCTCTCCGAGGCCTAATCGGTCAGTTATGAACGTGAGTAATGGCGGACCGCTACATGTAAGTTAAAAAGTTGTACTCAAAGTAAACAGTCTTCTGCTTGAAAGTAAAGCTTGAAATTTCACGAGTCGTGTGTTAAGCAAACACACTTTCGAAATATGAAGAAAAAAGACAACTGATTTTCTGATCGTAGTAGCACTATAAATAATATTAATTTGATTTGATATTTTTTAGCCATACAGCAACACAAGAAAACTGTGTGGCTAACTTTGGACCTTGAAAAAAAAAAACTTGAAAAAAAACTTGAAAACCTCATTAATGGCCTTTTTGGCATTGTACCCATTCTCAGTCATCCTTGGCTAACTATCATTCCTTGATCCCTCTCTGCAATAGACAAACCAAATAAAAAATTTCAAAATTTTGGACCAAGCCCATAACTTTGGCTGACCTGATCGTTAAAAAATTTGCCAAAAACTTTAGAAACCTCACTAATACTATTTTTTGCCTTGTTACCAACTCTAAATCATCCCTAACTATCTTTGTCGATCCCTTTCAGCCATACCGAAACAAAGAAAAAATTTCAAATTTTGACCCAAAACCATAAGTTTGGCTGATTCCGGCCCTTTGGAAAAATTGCAAAAAAATTGAAAACGTCAATAATGGTGTTTTTGCCCTTGTACCCATCCTAATTTATCCCATATCCCAAACTATCATTTCTTGATCAATTTCAGCCATAAAGAAACAAAGAAAAATATTCAAATTTTGGCCCAAAACCATCAGATTGGCTGACCCCAGCCTGCTGGAAAAATTGCAAACTATTCGAAAACCACACAAATGGTCTTTTTGGCCTTGTACACACACTATATCACTTAGCCATACAGAAACGGACAAAAAAATTTCAAATTTTGACTCAAAACCATATGTCTGGCTGACCAAGGCCCCTTGGAAAAATTGTAAAAAAATTCTAAAACCTCACCAATGCTCTTTCTCATCTTGTACACACTCAAAATCATCCCTAACTATCATTTCTTGATTCTTTTCAGCCATGCAGAAACAGAAAAAAATTCAAATTTTTGCCCAAAACCATCAGTTTAATTGACTCTGGCCTGTTGTAAAAATTGCAAAAAAAATTTGAAATTCTCACTAATGGTCTTCATCACTGTGTACCCACTCTAAATCATCACTATTATTTCTTGATACTTTCCAAAAAAAAAATTCAAAATTTTGGCCCAAAGGCATATGTTAGGCTGACCCCCACCCTTTGGAAAAATTGCAAAAAATTTGGAAACCTCTCTAATGGTGTTTTTGCCTTGTACCAACTCTATATCATCCCTAACTATCACTTTGTCATCAATTTCAGCCACAAAGTCATTTTGATTTTGGCCCAAAACCATCACTTTGGCTGACCCTGGCCATTTAGAAAAATTTGAAAACCTCTATAATGGTCTTTTTCACCTTCTAAACACTCGAAATCATCCCTAACTATCATTTCATGATCACTTTAAGCCATACAGAAACACAGAAAAAATTTTCAATTTAGGTGCAAAAACATAAGTTTGGCTGACAGAAGTCCTTTGGAAAAACTAAAACAATTTGAAAACCTCACTAATGCTCTTTTCCACCTTGTACAAACTCAAAATCATCCGTAACTATCATTTCTTGATGGCTTTCAGCCATACAGAAGCACAGAAAAAAAAATTCAAAATTATGGCCAAAAGCCATACATTTGGCAGACCCTGGCCATAGAAAAAATTTCAAAAAAATTCAAAACCTCATAAATGGTCTATATGGCCTTCAACCTACTCTAGATAATCAATAATTATCATTTCTTGATCCCTCTTAGCAATACACAAACAGAGAAAATAATTTCAAATTTTGACCCAAAACTATAAGTTTGGCTGACCTTGGCAATTTGGAAAATTGAAAAAAATTTCAAAACCTCATAAATGGTCTTTTTGGCCTTAAACCTTCTCTAAATCAACCCTAACTATAATTTCATGATCCCTTTTAGCCATACACAAACACAGAAATAACATTCAAATTTTGGCCCAAAACCATAAGTTGGGCTGACCCCGGCCCTTTGGAAAAATTGCACAAAATTTCAAATCCTCATAAATGGTCTTTTTCACCTTTAACCAACTCCAAATCAACCCTAACTATAATTTCTTGATCCGTTATAGCCACACAAAAAGGCAGAAATAAATTTCAAATTTTGACCCAAAACAATAAGTTTGGGTGACCCCGTCCCTTTGGAAAAATTGCAAAAAATTTCAAAACCTAACACATGGTCTTTTCCACCTTTAACCCATTCCAAACTATCCCTAACTATCATTTCATGATCCGTTTTAGCCATACACAAAGACAGAAAAAAAGTTCAAATTTTGACTCAAAGCCATAAGTTTAGCTGACCTCGACCCTTTGGAAAAATTGCAAAAAATTTGAAATCCTTATAAATGGTCTTTTTTCACATTTAACCCACTCCAAATTATCCCTAACTATCATTTCTTGATCCCTTTTAGGAATACACAAACACACAAAAACTTTCAAAATTTGACCCAAAACCATAACTTTGGCTGACCCCTGAGACCTTTGGAAAAATTGCAAAAAATTTCAAATCCTCATAAATGGTCTTTTTCACCTTTAACCCACTCCAAATCATCCCTAAGTATCATTTCTTGATCCCTTTTAGCAATACACAAACACAGAAAAAATATTCAAATTTTGACCCAAAACCATAAGTTTGGCTGACCCTGGCCCTTTGGAAAAATTGAAAAAAATTTCAAATCCTCGTAAATGTCTTTATCACCTTTAACCTACTCCAAACCATCCATAAGTATCATTTCTTGATCCCTTTTTGCAACACACAAAAACAGAAAAAAATTTCAAATTTAGACCCAAAACCATACAGTTGTGTAAGACTGGCTTACTCTGGCCCATTCCGAAAATTGCAAAAAATTCGAAAACCTTATTAGTGGTCTTTTTGGCCGGTACCCACTCCAAATCAACCCTAACTATCATTTACTAATCTTATTAGCCACACTCAAACAAACACAGAAAAACATTTCAAATTTTGACCCAAAACCATAAGCTTGTGCATTGTGAAAGTTATTTTAGTGAGGTATTGACACAGAGGGAAATTAGTTTCATGACTCACCATTAGCACTTGTGCTGATGATCTGTGTGAATCCTCTGGATGCCATCTTGGTTTGCAGCTCAGCTGACAGGTGAAACTCTCCTTTTTGTGCAAGTATCTCTAGGGTTTTTACCATCAAACCTCTTGCCTGTTGAACAATTACAAATGATAAAATCAAGCGGATACATATGATTAATGATTATTCAAAAGGTGGACTTGAAATGTTGGATATTCAAAGTTTTAATTAAGCTCTGAAAGTGAAATGGGTTCAAAAGTATATGGATCCTAACAACAGAGGAAAGTGGAAATTGTTTTTAGACTTAGAGTTTCTTGGAAAACATGACCCTGTGGACTCTTCACTGGAAACCTTAAACTGGATGACATTACTTTGTTTCAAATATAAGGTCCCTTTTTCAAAGAAGTAGTTGAATGCTGGTCCCACCTTAATTTTAAAAATCAGCTACGCAATTGTTCTCAGGCACCAATGTGGTATAATTCACTAATATGCATTGATACTATACTCCCTATGTAAGCTAGGCTTTCGCTGGTATTTACACTGTCAATCACCTCCTAAGGGAGGGTTGGAAATTCTTTCATTTGATGAATGCAATTGAAGGTATTCTCTGAAAACAAACTTTCTCCTCTGTTGTAGTGTATTGGGTGCAATTTTCTGAGATGAAATGCAGTTGTGCTCAAGATCCATACAGGATTGTGCTGACATTTTTTCCAACCTGTTGGCATCATTGCATTTCTCTAAACTAGCCTATATTAAGATACCTATGAAACAAATCACTTCCCAGCCATATAAAAGGCAAAACAAATGGTTCTCAGATGGCAGTACATACAGTGTTAACAAGACAGATTGGTGTAAATCCTACAATCTAGCCTTCTATTGTACTTGTGAAATGAAACTAAGAACCTTTCAATTTAAGTTTCTCCACAGAAGAATAGCCACCAACACCTATTTGGTTAAAATGGGCATCTCACAAAATGACCTTCACTGTATTTGCAAAAGTTCTTCGGAGACCCTCTTGCACCTTTTTGGGGAATGTCCATACAAACAATCCTTTTGGAATGAAGTCAAAATCTGGATAAATAGCTTTTCTTGTTAATCAAATGTTTACTTCTCATTTCTATCCAGCTAATAGGCTTAGCCAAGGATACTTCAAATCTCGTTTTTCATCATATTCTTTTAAGTGGTAGTCACTATAGACTTTACAGGTCTAAATTAATGAATTCATCTCTTTCAAGAGAACCCTTTACATGGGGTATCCAAACTTGTTTGAGTGTTAAAAAGCACTATGCTATCCAAAATGGAACCTTATGTAAATTTCGCATGAAATGGGGGGCCGTTATTTCTGACTTTATTTCTGATGGATGGTCTTTGGGTTGAACAGCAAACCTAATGTTTAATAAACTTTGGAAAATAGGACCACTGTATTTTTTTGTAAAAATTGAAAGAGAATTGAATATTTATGTAACTTTTTTTATATGGATTTAAATCAATCAATAGAAGCTGCATAGTTTGTATTACTGTAGTATAGCTCTAGGTAGTTATTATGGACCTTGGACGGGTGTGCCTGTGTGTGTGTCTGTACGCATTTTCAGTGTCCTTCTAACCATTAAAAAATAAAATGAGCCACAAATTTGAGTTGGTAATTAACACATGTAGGAAATGAGACCACATCGATAGTAAGATTTTTGGGAATACCAGTTCATGAATCACATAATATAACCAGTGGGTGGCAAAAACTAGTAATCACCTTAGCTACATCAAACATGAAGCTCTTCAGGCCATATGCTGCAAGCTGCTCCAAAGCAGTCACCTCATCGTAATCAAAATTGTCATTTAGGAATTGACTAAGGAAGAAAATCAGACCTAAATTAATCCCACTGGGTGCAAAGAGCATGCAATAGTGGTAGATAGTAATATATAGTAATAGAACACTGATCTACATTACTTGCCAACAATTTTGGACATTAAATTTTTTGAACGTTTTATTTTGGACATTTAATTTTCAGACACTTTTTATCTGATTTCGGAAAAACTTTCAGACAAACATTTCAGACACTTTGCTGAAACATGAATAAAGCAAATTTATGCCTAGTACAAAACAGGAATTGGACTAAACCAACAGCTGTGAAATGATAGTTTTACTGTATACTCAAGGTTTACAGATACACTGACAAGAAATAACACAAATTCTGTCAAGCTGTTATCTCAAGCAATGTCTCAACTAGAGTTCGCTCAATAAAGGAAACTAAAGGATTTGGAACTCAAAATGGAATTTATCTACATTATGTTTTTCATAAAAGGAACAAATTTTTTTCTTTCCAGTGATAAAAAGAATGAGCAAAGCATAATCTGAGTTCTAGCTATATAATGTATCTCAGTTGACCTTGAATACATGTAATGGTGTCACCCAGAAAGCCCTTAAAAGTTTTACACTGTACTGTAAAACTCTCGGGTGCTTAAAATTTGGGATGCTTAAAAAGTTCGGACTGTTTTATTCTCTGGCACTTTTTTTGTCCGAAATTAAAATCGTCCGAAATTTTTGGCAAGTAATGTAGTACCATTATCATTACTTGCTCATGCCGTTTTACAATAAAAGTTAAATGTCAGTATATAAAAAATAAAAACTAAAAGAACTGTCTATAAAGGTAGAAATTAATTATTATTATTATTATTTTTTTTTGATGTTACTTCAAGTTCAAAGCAAGTTGCTTTAATTCTAAGAGGAGTGTTCCATAGATAAGGGGGCCACCACGGCAAAAGCATGGTCCCCATATACTTTCAAGTGAGCTGTCCAAGAGTGCCAAGAGTCACTGCAATGATGACCTCAAAGTATGAGACTGTGATTTATAGCGGATCTGTGGGGGTGGGTGGGTGGCTGCGACCTTATTGTCTAAAGTCTAAAGTTCTTTCACTCTAGCTGAGAATTTTTCAGTCCAGACTGGTGCAGTGTGCGCCTCATCTGCAAAATGTTTCTACACTGAAAATGAAAGACTCTAAAAACTATTCAGGTCTTAAATAGGATTTAAACTGGCCATGATCTACTGTATGCCCTACAGAGACCATGGGTTGAAGCCCAAAATGACACCAATAGAACCTGAATTTTTTCAGGCTTTATTTTTGTTCCCTTTGTACAAGTTTAACGCATATTTAATGATGATATTCTTATTTCCTGGAAGCTGTGGGGTTGCATTAGTGGAAGGCATGTGCTTACAACAGTACTGTGCCACACCCTTCAGTTGCATAAAAATAAAATGTGACAATGTGAGTAACAACAAAAATACAATTAATTAAAAATGGATATGGCACGGATTTACCTGAAAGCTTCAGAGAGCACAGTATGTTGAATAATGTCCCCACTACTGGCCAACACCTGTTTGGTATGGATAATCCACTGATTTTGAGAATGAATTAATAATGATGATGATGATGATGATGATGATGATACAATACAATACAATACAATACAATACAATACAATACAATACAATACAATACTTTATCGGCAACTCCCCATGGGGGCTTTACAGTAACTGCAATAAATTATAATAACAGATAAATAATAAAAAGATAATTAAATAAGTAATTAAAAACTAACTAGAAAGGTGATGATGATGGTCATGAGATGGATATTAATATTAATTATGAATATCAATATTATTAATATTATTTTTAATATTAATAGCTTATTAATATCTTATTATTTGGTAACCAGGCAATGGGAGTATTACATGTATCAACTCATATTTCGAAAGATTTTGTCATGTTCCCTAGCAATAAAGATTAACGAGAAGAAAATTAAGTGAAAAACTGGAGCGTGTAGGGCATTGATAGAACAGAGCAACAATATATACAAAGTGTCTTGCAACAAATGGCTGTTTTTGCAAAAGCATAAACTGGAGTTAATGTTTAGCTCAATTGAACCTTGCGATCCCCGTGGACGTATTTTTCGGCAACTTCTTGCCTGCCCTTTGTACCGCAAACACGTACTCATATCCCACTATTTTTACCGGCCAATGAAAAGATAGCTCGCACATGTTTCTCAGACTCCCAGCCATTCAGCTCCGCACAGTCTTCTCCTGTTTACGCCCGAGATCGCAGTTGATCTTCACTTGCAATTCAGTTAAGCTGCTTGACCAAGCGTTTATTTTCCCACCCACCCTCCACGTTCCTCTCATATTTGTACTGTTGCCACTCTCCTATAGAGCATTGTTTCGTAGGCCGCTAGTGTATATCTGCTCCATTTATGATGTGATACCCGGTTCATCTATAGTTTAAACCAAACGGTTTCCTTTTGTAATAACATTTTAGTTGTTGATTTTCTTAATAAACGGTTTGGGGGATAAGTGTTGCTGGCGACAACCCTTCAGTCCCACACTGAAGCGATGCCTGGGATGCCTTAGCTTGGGTGAGAAATGGTGGGCACATCCACTTCCCCTCGCTACCATCCCTCCTGGAGCTTGGCATAGGTACATGCCACCCTGCCTCTGTGCCCTGTGACACCCATCTCACGGCCTTATATGCCACTCGCTGACACTAGCCCCGAGTACTGGCCTCGCACGTGGCAGGCAGCTCTCGGGTCCGGGACAACACTTATCCCCCCCTACCTTTTTCCCACATAAACGGTGTCCTTTCTATTGTGCGTGACATTAAGGGTGCATAAAAAAGCTGCCCATGACATATTGCACAATAACAGAGACATTTCATTTTAGTGCTTTAGTGACTGACCTGTTGTATGAAGCAAAACAGAGTAAGATTGGAGAGCTGCTTCCTCTCAGCTGTATGTACATCACTGTGCTTACTCAGCACCTTCCAAAAAAGGGGAAAAAACGATTATTATTATTATTATTATTTGTGGGATATCAAGAGGGTGAAAGAGCTGTGGTCAAATGGCTAAATATAGTGGAACCCTGTTAACCCTTTCCTGCCCAAGGGGTTCCCCATTGACAAGTAAAATCGTCTGGCATTAGACAGAGTAAAATCTACAAGTGCCAATTGGCACTCACGGGCGGGAAAGGGTTAATATGGATACCAAAGGGACACACCAAAGAGTTTGCATTATCCAAGTATTAAGCCAGTTAAGAGAAAATAAATGACATTTTAGTTATCGGGACAAAGAAGACTGTGAAATATAACAGAGTGCCTGTATTGAGTGGGTGTCTGTAGAGCTTGGCTCCACTGTACTAAGTCGGTTGGATCTCTGACATACTGCATGGCGACATACCTGCCTGAGATATGTCAAAATATCAGCCACCCTTCCATGTTTAGCAAACTGTGCAACTCGCCTCTCAAATGAACACTACATGGACACAAAACAGGAGTCAAAACATGTCATTAAAATTGACTTTTGGAAACATTTAACAAGAGATCACAGTTAGTGTTATTTACACCATGGTAGGTGTTAATGCCTTTGCAGATAGCTAATAATTTAACAGCAGTTACCTTGGACAAATGGTACAACTGCAGAGCATGCTCATAGTTTTCACTTCTCAGTGCCTCATCACCGGCCATCTTTAAAGAGAAAAGACAAACACCTGAATTTCATGTCAAATACAAAATTTAATTAAGAAACTGATTTAAAGAATGTAATTAACTAGGGAACATTCAGCCACATAATAATCATTATCTCAGCTGTTAGTGAAATCAAGATTAGACAATCGGCACTGAAGGACAATTGAAGGGCTCTGAGCTTAACCGACCTATGTCGAATTTTAGGTCATTTTTTTATTTTGCTTGGATTTGTCCAAATTTCTGCATGTGAACTGCAATTTGATTGAAAAACGTTGTCTGTTTTTTTTTTTTCATCAATTTTTTTGTTTACAAGATATAATGTATGTAAAAAAAATTGCATTTTTCCTTGCGTACACAAAGAAACCAACCTTCATATGAGTGGTTTGCAAACTGCATTACATCTTCTTTCAATTGAATTGCAGTTCACATGCAAAAATTCCGGGCAAAATAAAAAAAGACCTAAAATTCAACATAGGTTGGTTATGCTCCAAGCCCTTCAGTTGTCATAGCAAAGATTAGATTTATGATTTGAGGTTAAAAACAGTGACACAGAAGGTACATATAATGGAGAGAAAGGGTAGGTATGGGTTAGACAGAAGGAGGAGCACATCTGGCTTTGCACAGACGTTTTTGAAGTGAATGAGAAAAGAGATCACAGTTGAAAGCTTTCAGGTTAAAGAAGAACTTTTGACAAGGAAATGGAGACTGCAGGATTCAGTTGAGAATTAAGTCAAAAAATGTCAAGGTGAGCAAAGTCTCTGGAAGAAACAAACAGGCAACAAAAAGAGGCAAGGTAATAGCTTAACACCACATTGTCACCATGGCACCAGAATGGCTGAATGTTACCGCCCTCATTTCTGTCATACAAACATTATGCAATTTACAATTCTCTTTCAAGGTCCTATAATTTGGAATTCTCTCCCTACTTCAATTACCATTAATAAAAAAAGTGTTAGAATTTTTATTTTAACAATCTTGAATCTGTCATGCCGCACTCACACAGCACCAAATTTTAATTTAATATTGTCCTTCGAGGTGGTCTCTCCTATAAGCCTTGTGGTTTCCTGAGGTCTCCTTGCGTTATGACTTAGGTGTATTACTTGTAAATATTATGAAAATGGCAAATAAATGAAAATAATAAATAAATAAATAACTCATTTATCCAGTTTTGCATAGACTACAAGTAAATAAATGACATGAGTAAAACAAGTACCTGGCCCATTTTACAGTTCTGTGTTCTATGACCTGGCCTTTGAGTGGAAGCAATGTTGGAGGTGACCTTCTTTTGATACAAACCTCTCTGTCTTTCTCATGCAAATGTGGACTAGTTGGCATACATCGTGTAAGAACATGATTTACACAAGAAAAGCAGTGAGGTCTGCATCCAAACTAGGTCACTGCCAGCCTCGTTTCCATTCATAGGCCAGGTCATTAAGCATGCAATTGTAAAATGGGCTATTCCACAGTTGCCAGTTAACAGTGCACCTACCTCATACAGTTTATTCACATCAAGTCCAGAGGTGATGGCTAAAACATCAGCAGCTGAAGTGTCTGTGCTGTTTACAGCAAGATCAAGAAACAGTTTCTCAGGGGACGTTCTTGGCTGGCAGCGAAATACGCCCGATGTTGTGACTAGGATTACACCATCAACAGCATGCAATGCAATAGCCGAGTTGGTCGACACTTCATCTCCCATGGCAACTCCTTCCACATATTCTGAGTGTTGAAACATGGCGACAAGTCTTTCTCCTGGAGGAAGCAGAAATGTCTGGATAATACTTGACTCCATTTTCTGCAAAACAAATCAAGAGATCATAGAAGTTGAGACTAGTAAATTTTAGGCAATATAATAATAAGTCACCTGGAAAAATGGAACTAATAGTGTAATATGGCTGATCAATGCCAATGAGAAGCCACATGTCTTCTGTACTGCAAGATGGGCACACCCACTGGGATTCAGATCAAGGAGGGTACTCATCATGCATACAAGTGGCAAAGGACCAAAGGTGCAAATTTGAACTACCATATTTATTCGTCTACAAGCCGAACTCGGCTATAAGCTGAGACCCTAAACTTCTGTCTGTTTAAACTGGGAAGGTTTTTAAAACATGTTAACTGAAAATACTCAGCTATAAGCTGAGACCATATTCAGAGAATTCCATTCTCAAACAAACTGAAATGAACGCAAAAGTTGCAAAACAGGAAAGTGTTTCAATGCAAAATTGCCATAAACAACGGCAAACACTCGTAAGCCTATTGTGTTGATAATTAACACAAACAAAAGAAAAACGTCCCTCTCAGAAAACATGCATTTCCACAGCATTCAATGGATACATTAAAACTTATTCAAATTTTATTGGTAGTTTAATTAAGAACAAAAGCAATCGATTGATCAATTTGATCCAATCAAGGATATAAAAGCAATGCACAGTAGTGCTAATATTCATCTGAGTTCAGATTCCTGTCTCACGCTTTCAAAGTTGTCCTCACGCTTTCCAATAGTTCAAAGTTTATCAATCGTCATGCCCAAAGCTCGTCGTTGTTCATACAATCTTGCATTTAAACTGAAAATCGTCGCGGAAGCCGAAGCTGTCGAAAACAATTCTGAGATAGCCAGAGAGTACAGCATCAGTCAAGATGTCAGCAAAACGCAGAACAATGGGCCATTACACTCCAAAATATCCACAGCTGGATGAGAGATTACTTGACTGGTTTACACAGCAGAGAAGCCAAGGTAAGTTTTCTTTTTTACGCGATCGCAAACAGGGTGTTCATTAGGCATCATTAGATCGGAGAATTTCAACACCGTATCACCGTATCATGTGATGAGTTTGTTTACCAGGCATGGGAATGGGCAATTCTGATTGGTCAGTTCCAAAATCATCAAAACACTTTAGCAAGATCCAACTAATGAAGTGTTTGTTGTATCTGTTTTACAGGAATCGCTGTTAGCGGATTGATGCTGCGTTTGAAAGCAAAAGAGTTCTCTGAAGATCCTGAATTTAAGGCTTCCCTTGGCTGGTACCAGAGATGGAAACGGCGCCATTCCGTCAGCCTTCGTACAAAGACAACCCTTGCACAGCGCCTTCCAAACAATCTTGAAGAGCAGACCATCAGATTCGATCAGTTTGTGATAACGGCGAGGCAGCAATACGATTATCCACTTAGCAGAATCTACAACATGGACAAGACGCCGATGTGATTCGAGCTTCCATCAAGCCGTACTCTCGAGTTCAGTGGTAGCAGGATGGTTCCAGTAAAATCCTGCAGTGGCGAGAAAAGGAGCTTCACAGTAGCGCTTGGAGTTGCAGCCGACGGCAAGAAACTACCAACTGCTGTCATCTTCAAAGGTGTGCGGACTCCCAGAGACCTTGTTGTTCTGAACGCAGTCAAAGTGTCATTCCACAAGTAAGCCTGGATGGATGAAGACAGTAAGTGAAAATAAATTGTCCCAAATTTCTGTGTTATGCATGGATAAATCTAACATTGAAGTCATGATCGCTTGATAGCTAGCATGCACTTTGCTTGTTTACCTTTGTATTTGTTCTAATTGTTGGTTTTGTTTTGAATTTTAGGTGTTAAAGATTGGATCCGTAACTGCCTGCCAAGAAATCCTCCGAATGAACGCTCGCTCCTGGTTTGGGACTCATTTCAGGCCCATCTCACAGACTCAGTCAAAGCCTACCTTCATCAGCGCCGAGTTGACATTGTTGTTATACCTGGTGGTCTAACTCCCGTCCTACAGCCGTTAGACAAATGCCTAAACAAGCCCTTTAAGGACAATATCTGTAAGCAGTACTTGGCGTGGATGATCACTGGTCTGTTCGAGTATACATCCGCTGGAAAGAAGAAAGCACTGTCACGAAACATGGTTAGAACTCTGTTGGGTGAAGCAGGCCTGGAACGACGTCCCAGAGCAAATGGTCCAGCACTCGTTCAAAACTTGTGGAATTTCTAACGCTCTAGACGGTACGGAAGATGAAGCAGTCTACTCGGAAGAAACAGCAGAATTAGCAGATGAGGAGGAGATGGATGATGAATTTGACTCTGACACTGAGGATGAACAGTAAGCCGTATTTGCTACGCGCCGAAAACAACAAATGGCTCCTTTAGGAGCCACCACATAAATAAAAGTCTGACCAACTTCAACTTGTTTTGTCATTTATTTCTGCATGCAGTATCTCGGCTTATAGACGAATAAATTTATGTTTCCTTGAATTTGCTGTTTCAGAAAAATGTTGTTTTGAAAAACACTCATCTATAAGCTGAGGACCCTTCTTTAGCTCAAATTTTCAAGATTTGGGTAAAGTTTTGTGAAAAAATCGCTTGGCTTATAGACGAATAAATACATAATATGGAATTGAATATTATTTTCATGACTGTGGTCCAACCCCAGGATGCTTGTTCAGTCACACTCTTTTTGGGGTGTAGTAATTTGGCCTCAACTACACCTGTGAATCACTCAATACTCCCAGGATAGATGCCTGCATAATGGGGAGTGATAAAAGTTATCCAGTTTAAATGAGAGATAACTCTCTGTAAAGGGCTTCAGCATTTCCTTACACCTTACAAGCTTGTTATAATGTATGAGTCAGTAAAACTGGTAGAGAGAGATAGTAATAATTAATAATAATAATAATAATAACAATAATAACAATAATGATGTAATAATATTAACAACAACAATAATAATGATGATAACAATAATTTAATAATAATTAATAACAATAATATATTATGAAAGGTGTTCGTCATCGTGGTTTCAAATGATAGCTGAGTTAATCTTTTGCCTCACAATCAAGTCTGAACGACAAGGATCGAAATCCTCCAATCAACAACAGCCTAAGCGAGGATCGAAATGCACCAATCACCACCAGCCATGGTGCTTCTTATACTCACACGTAGCCAGTCGACACCATCGCCTGATGAAGACCAGCAGTGTAGTGGTCGAAATGTCACAATCCACATCTTTGTGACTCAATCGTGAGACAAATGATTAACTCAGCTATCAATAATAATACAATAACACTGAGTAAGAGTACTGTTTTTTCAAAGTTTACAAAGTACACCATTGTATTATAGTAGGATTAAGTCCTACTATGCGGAAGTGCCATCGTAATATTAAAACATGGATATTTGTGTAGCATGGAAAAGACTAAAGGGTTTCTGGTGTGTTTTAATATATATTTGTTTAATTTATAGTTTGGTTAAGAGGAAGGTCAAGGGGCAATCTGCAACCATGCTTTTCACAGGAGAACAACCAGGACAGCGTGACTCAGCGAAACCAACAGCCCACCTAGGGGCTTATTATATGAGCTCCCTCATTAACCCAAGACTAAATATAAAGAATAATCATAATAATTTAATAATAATTGATAGCAATAATAAAATAATGACATTGAGTAAAGTACTGCTTTGTGTTGTTTCATGACAAATAATTAAATGTTTGCAGTAATAACCTGATGAACCTTTGGAACAGACAATGACGTCTCAGCAAGCTGACTGGACAGGACACACAACAAAGTCTGAAAGAAAAACATCGCATTAATTATGTAAGCTCATACACCCATGCAGAAAGTAGTCTTACCTGCCATGTATAGACTCTCGTTAGGACTTAATAAAGTTGCATTAATATTTGAATAAAGGTTACTCTGTGTTGACTACAATTCCAGCTCAATAACAAGCTTGTATTTGCATTTTATCATTAGTTTATATTGTCAAGGGGCCACAGTAATTGGTGCAAGCTGTTGTGGCACTCTGTCAGCTTGACTGGCAAAGTTAAATAAATAAATAAATAAATAAATGAATACCAACCTCGCCTGAAAACTCTTGATGCGTCACAGTAAATATCACCCTGTCAGTCAATAAGACATCTGAGGTACCAGGTGGGAGTTGATAAACAAACATCGGCAAGTTCTCTACATCAATGTCATAAATCTGAAGAAAACATTTAAAAAAAATAATGTGTTTATTATTAATATTTTGGCAAACTGAACTATAGAAAAGGGAAAGCTGAACGTACCCCACTTAAGTTTCATTTAAGGGAGCTCTTAAGTACTTTTATCTGGTATAAACTTGACGATTCTATCAAGCTCAACAGCATCTTTCACCCACTTGGTGGAAGACCATTTCTGTCTACATCAGCCATATTGGCACTCCACATCTTTGATTGTATAGTCAATATTAAACCAAATTACTTACATTATTTGAGACTTGCTGTCATAAAATACATTTTAAATTATACTGATTGGTTAACTAACCTCAAGAATGTCATTACTTTTATTATGAGCTCCAATGAAGACCTGATTCCGAGCATACTGTACTGAGAACTGAACGGTGTCATCGAAGGACTGTCAAGTGAAAGAAAAAGATATCTTCATGATGTGTACTGAGAAGATTAAAGTTAAAGGGAACCTCCACTCTTACAACAAGTTCACGCTAAATTGTTGGAAATAATTACTAGCTTCCAAATTTTGTTTTGAAATGTGGATATAACATTCAAATGAAAGCCACTGAGCAGTACTTTCCTGTGGTGCTGTTTATTATGTTGTAAAAGGTGGTTCTAACATTTGAGTCTGTGGATGAAATCCTAAAGTGTGACCATGATTTCAAATGATACCGTCCAGTAGCTTTTAAGCAGTACTCTCCTATACTGGCATTTGCTTTTCATTATTTCACCAACTGGAAGAATGGAAAGAGTAAAGTCCCTGAACACACATACTTGCACTGGCATTGGTCGAATTTTGTCCTGCAGATCTCCCATTCCCAGGAACACGCTTTCCATAGGTATGGCCATCTTACTAAGTGTTTCATACCCCATGGCAACCGCCATGGAGGATGTCAAGGAAGCTGGACTCATCATCTGCTCAAAGCTTGCTTTCCGCATTGACTTGTATTCTAGCTGCATTTGAACTGTGTCACCAGATACCATGTTGATCTGAGAAGGAAACATAAAAATTGGCCAGGATGGGAGAAAGGACATGTGTTTTGGTTCAATTTTATCCTTGGTTTAAATTGTGAAATGAAAGTGAAATGTGAAAATGGACTCCGTGGATAAATAAAGTTTGATTGATTGATTGATTGGTTTAAACTGTGTCTCCCTTTGTTCTAAACTTTGTTTTAAAAAATGTACCAAAGAAAAGAATCCATTAATTTAAACCTCATGCTTGCATGACTGATGACAACTAAGAAGTTCAATACAATAATATTAATCTTTGATGGATACAAACAAGGCCAATAAAAAAATAAAATAATAGTAATAATAATAATATAATAATAATAATAATAATAATAATAAACATTTATATAGCACTAAAATGACTACTTCTTCATAGTGCTTTACGGTATCTACTATATCATTGAAGAAATTTCAAGTTAATAAAAAGAAATCCAATAAAATAAGTCTTCAAGTCCTTTTTAGAAATTGTTAAAGTGTCTGATGATCTAATAGATAATGATAGTTCATAAACTACTAAAGGCAATGTAATTATTATTAATTACAAGTATTATTACAAATTATTTAATTTATTTATTATCATTATCATTATCATTAAAAGCAACTGAAATAAATTTATGTTTACAAGTATACTATCATATTGTTTTGTGGGTTTATTCACCAATAAAGCAGTGGTCTCATGTAGTTTGTCTTGCATCAATTCCATTGACGTAATACTCTCTTTAACTTCCAGTGATGCTACAGTATTCTTCAGCCTCAGATCCACAAATAACACCTCACCAAGCTGGAAAAACAGAAACCACATACCGGTAACCAAAAACATCACTGCATGCTCACCTGGTTTAGATTAGAACCACCCAAAATCCGAGCCCCCATTAACACTAGCACCATGTTAAGATATCTGTAAAGCGTGAAACACTAGCATTCAACAGGTGGGGGATCCAGAAAATCCTGAGAAATTCTGTTGAGAATGCACAACCCCCCTCCCCACTCAACTTTTTGGGCAAATTTTCCTGCCACCATTTATTTATTTATTTGTTTTTGGACATAATCCTTATTGCCAAATGTGACCCACCTCAGTGCCGATGATTCCAATATGCAAATCATCCACAGTGTGCCACCATACAACACTGGATGGAAGCCCTTAAAAAGAATAACACTAAAATCTTAAAGACTAAACTATGTGGTGAGGCAGCTCTGCACCAAAGGCAACCAATGACTCCTGTTACAAAATTAACCTTCTTGACCTCAACCCAAGTAGAAAATTTCACCAATAACATTTACACTATTTTCAAGCTTACATTAACTTTGGCCTGCACCCTCCCCCACACTACATAACTCCACCCCTGTCAAATGTTTATTAAATATTTCACGAACCCACAGTTTAAAATTAAAAAATGTTTGGCCTCACCATTAAATAAGAGAGAGAAGGGAGTGATAAAGGAGGGCAATGTCAGGGTCCAGTGCTTCATTCAAAACTGGGAATCTGACTAAAGTTATATACTTAAAGTATACATTTTGAAGCTGTGAATGATCATCACCATTATGAGTCCACTACTTAGCAGCAGTGAAAATAAAGCCTGAAAAAAAATTAGGCTTGTACGGGAATCGAACCCACAACTTCTGCAATACCGGTGCAGTGCTCTACCGACTGAGCTAACAAGACATCTGGGAGCTGGTCATTTTCACTACTGCTTAAGTAGTGGCCATAACCGCAATGATCATTCACATAAAAATTATTTGTTCTTTGATCCGCAGTTGAAATACATAATAATTTTCATATATTCACTCTCACATCACTCACACGTAAATTACGAACCAACAAAATGACTAGCTCCCAGTTGGCTTGTTAGCTCAGTTGGTAGAGTATTGCACTGCTATCGCAAAGGTCACAGGTTCAAATCTCATACAAGCAAAAACTTTCAGGCTTCATGTTCACTATTGCTTATAAGTAGTGTTCATAACTGCGAAGATCATTCACATCTTCGTTCTTTAATCTGCAGTTCAAATGTGTGATTTTCATATATTCATTCTCAGTATACACTTTACCAACATGAAGTGAATAATCATACTATCAGACTGCTGGATTGCACATCTAACAGACCTCATGATAAGGCATTCCTTGAAAAAGTCTCATGGTTTCTGGAGGTATCCCTGGAATTTCATTTTCTTCAGCCATCCGTCCATTCATTCATTCATTCATTCATTCATTCATTCATTCATTTATTTTCAATTTACATAGTCAATCCCTGTTAATTTCCTTTAATACCTCGTCTTTTGCTTTGTAGGATCAGTGTAAGATCCTCAGTTGACCAGTGATCACAAGGAATATGAGGTTTTACCTTCAAGCAAAAAAAAAAAATAATAATAACGAAAGAAGGAGGCCAAATTATTAAACCCCAAAACGGCCACTTCACTACAAGTCATATTCTAACAGAAAATAATCTACCATGCTGTCATTAAAGACCAAGAGCTTGGAATTTTTTAAGGAAATTTGGAGTTAGATCCCTGGCTGCTTTGATGGGGAATTTAACAGCATATTGACTATACCACAATAACTAAAATGAGTAGCTGCTTTTAACGTTTCCCTGTCTGCTACCAAGTGACAACCCTAAATCTGGTACTTACCAGTGCTGCATCATCTTATCGTAAATCTTACCTCAATTACATTTGTACACTTAGCCTGATTAAATAATACCACAGATAATAACCACTGACTGGTTATCTCAGTTGGTAGAGCACTGGATTACCGTGTGGGAGGTCATGGGCTCAAAGCCCGGCCAGACCAACACTCAGGGTCTTTAAATAATTGAGGAGAAAGTATTGCCTTTGTAATGACATCCACAAATGGTTAGACTTTCTAGTCTTCTCGGATAAGGATGATAAGCCATAGGTCCCATCTCATAGTACTTTCACTTAATCTGACTCTGTGGAATGTAAAAGAACCACCAGGCCAGGGACGTAAAAAATCTCTGGCAGTGACCACCCCTGTTTCCCATCGGTTTCCGCTTCGAAACAGAGCTTTGACTGGCGTTTCGCATGCTTTGGTCATTATTGAAACGATTTTGAAGGGTTCATTTTCGTCATCAAAACCAGTGGAATGAAAATCGTATCACAAATCAACGTAAATGACGACAGTGAAAAAATTGGAACAATATACTTAACTATTTTTGTTGGCTTCAAGACGCAAATATTTGCATAAGATGTGAAATTTAATCCCTATCGTCTGATGTGTAACACAATGACTGGTTAAAATATCTCGCGTGCAAATACTTTTTTGCTGGTGTTTATCTCACTTGAAAATACGTTTTGATAATGTTTACAAGCCCCCATAGAATCAAAATAACCGAGTTGATCAACACAAAACTGATTTATATGTTGAAATTCAGCAGCATGTCTCCCTGTGTTTACATAACAACTCGACAACCGACCACGAGTAATATTTTCCACGTGCGCCCATGCAACTTTTCCCTGGATTGTTTTCAAGATACTCATCGAAAACGGACGGACTTCTCATCATGCTGATTTCCCTCTCTCGGATGAATTCTCCGTAATGCTTCTGAATTTTGATGAACTGTTTCACGGCTTTGATGGCCCATGAGACAGCGCCCACTTTGGCTGCAACGAATTGTGGGAATGTTATGCCCTCCACAAGCAAAAGACACTCTGCAAACATCGGTGATTTTTTTGCCCTTAACTCCAAAAACACCTCTCCTTTTCAGAAATTCTAGCGCGGCAACCTTTCAGAAATGGACCAAGACTAGCAAAACCGAGCCACTTTTGAGATGAAAGATGTTTTCAGAGTTTTTTTTCTGCCCAGCTCTTAATCTCTACTCCCAAACCAGAGAGTCAAATTAATCTCTCTCTTCATGGTTTGGCAAGCAGAGAAAACATGACTGGCTTCTTTCAGCCTTGTTAGACTTGTGGATCTAAAGATTTCGACCACTGAGCGAACAGGCAAACTGACATAATTCGATTAAACCAAACAAGCTAGTGCGGATTGAGTTGGGAGCTTCGGCAGACACGTCGCGAAAGTACCAATGTTTTAACCGCCAAAACTTTTAGTCTACGTCACACTATGGAACAATCCTTTCTACCTGTCAATCATTTCATGTCCAGTTTCAGTTTTACCCTTCAGTTACGAGCATTTGGCGCTTAGTTTTCAAATAAAGAATACCCTTGGGCATTGCTTCATGCATGTTAATAAGGTAGACATATGAAGGGCTGAGAGCATAAACTGTCTGTGTAATTTTAGGTCGTTTTTCAATTTTCCTCACAAAAGAAACAAATTTTTGCATGTGACTTGCAAGCAATTTGATTCAAAAACATTTTCCGGTATTTTTATTCACTGATTTTTGTTTCATTTCCGAGCAAAATTGAAAAATGACCTAAAATTATACATAGGCAGTTTATGCTCTCAGCCCTTCAATTCAACTCTCACTATAACACTCCTTGAAATGGAGTTACCTGCGATAGTACATGCAACTATGTATGTTCAAAAATTATGCACACTACAATAATTATTGAAGACCTTGGACAAAACCAACCTATGTCGAATTTTGGGTTGTTTTTTGATTTTGCTCGGATTTGTCCGAATTTCTGCACGTGAACTGCAATTCGATTGAAAAACATTGTCTGGTATTTTTTTCACCAATTTTTTTTTTCATTTTGGAGATATAATGTGTGCAAAAAATGCATTTTTTCTTGCATACACAAAGAAACCAACCTTCCACGAGAGTGGTTTGCAAACTGCATTACACCTTCTTTCAATCAAATTGCAGTTTACTCTTAACAATTCAGACAAAGCCAGGTAAAATCGAATGATGACCCAAAATTCGACATAGGTTGGTTATGCTCTGAGGCCTTCAATTGGTCGAATCAAGTGTATTATATGTCAGCATATGCATGCACCCAATGTCACACGCATGCATTGTGGAATTATAATGCATGCAAGCTACGTCACAAGTGTGCATTGCATGCAAATGTCTGGGACATTTCACAAAAGATATAAAAATCTTGTTCCTTGTAACATAAACACTTGGAAATTTTTAAGAACACTCGAGAAGTGCAAGATTTCTTACCATCACTACTCCAGCAACTGGCACAATATACAAGGACCCATCCATACACGCACATACCAGCCATGCCCCTGATGGGTCTAATGTTATTGTCCTGATGGACTTTGCTGGATTCTGATAACAAGAGTTGGGTATAAATTGATCATTAATTTAGGGTATTAAAGAAACAATATTAAATAAATAAATTATTTGTGTTCCACATAATTCCCCAAAATGGCAAGGTAGTAGGCATAGCATTAAAATAAACTATTATTGCAATGAAAATGTTACCTAAGATTAATACAAGTTACTCAATCTTGAAAGACAGATTGATGACGTACCTGGAACCAAGAAACTTGCTTTATAACTGGTGCTTTGCCTTTCTCTTCACCTCTCAACAAAAGTGAACCTGAAGATTAAAAGCAAAACACTTGCCCCTTTTTATTTCCAGGTTTAATTAGTTGACTGACTGACTGACTGACTGACTGACTGACTGACTGGATGAACTATTGACTGACCAACTGTCCAACAGACAGACAGACAGACAGGCAGACTGACTGACTGACTGACTGACTGTTGACTGACTGACCGACTGACTGTTGACCGACTGACTGACTGATGACTGACTGACTGACCGACTTACTGACTGTTGACTGACAGTTGACTAACTGACTGATGGACGGACGGACTGACTGACTGACTGACTGACTGACTGGCTGACTGTTGGCTGACTGACTGACTGACTTAGTGTCTAATTGACTGGTTGACTGATTGGTTGGTTGCTTGCTTGCTTGATTGACTGATTGATTGGTTATTGAAAGTTGCTTTTCAGTTTCTGTGGCAAGAATCTGCACTTACCATTACTACAAAGTAGCACCAGTAAACTGTGTTTGCCACCTTCATGCCATGCAGCTTGCTGAATTGATGGCAATCTTTTGATGTCATCTGAAAACCAAAGCATTCAAAAAACTCTCTCACTACTATGGTTCAAGTTTAAAAAACAAACAAAAAATAGCCAGGTGGCACTGTCCATTCCACATACCCTCAAATACAACAGAGATTTTTACAATTTTGCCCTCTTATTACCAGTTAGCTCAGTGGTAGAGCACTAGACTAGCATGTGGGAGGTTGCAGGTTCAAATCCCGCCCGGACCAACACTCAGGGTCTTTAACTCTTTTTCTACCGGCGATTTGGTCGTTTTTTTTTTTTTTTTTTTTTTGCAATTTCCGGAGGGTAGGAGGTCAAATCGACCTGGCTACTCCATATGAGGGGTTAACACGGAGATTTTGCTGGTCCACAACACCAAAGGCTCTATCTTTGTTGTCACGCTCATCATGCTAGCTGTTGTTTAAGCGGCCGTCGCTTAGCGACGAGCCGCTTCTAGTAATACCCTTTTTTCTTTTTTTTTTTTGTTGTAGTTTTTTTTGTCGTGGTGTCCGTCGAGAGGCCCGTGCCCCTCTCGGCCAGAGGAAGAAACAATGATATAAGTAAAGAAATAATTTAATAATACCGGTTTCGGTATTTGAACTCACGAGCTTCAAATCCCTAACTCGGCCCCTTATCCGACTGTGCTAATGAGACATCTCTTGCGGTGACTAGGGAATTTTGTAGTAAATAAAGTCATTAGGTCGGTCACGTATCGTCTCTTTAAAATCCGTTTCAATGCCCAAGGGTTACAGAGAAAAGAAATGTTTTCTCAGAATTGAATTACTCCAATGTACATCCCATAACGAAGGATATTTATTTGAGAGCGTTTGTTTTGAGCAGTATTTCAGAACCACAATGATTGGGTATGGAATAAAGGTAAGAAGGGTGTACAGGTTTTATTTTGCGTGATTATAATTATTTTCTCAATGCTCGCGTTGTTGTATCTAAACTTCACGTAATAATGTAAAGAGTATAAACTTTTAATTGACTAAAAGGCACCCAGAGTAGCATTACACTTGCTTTCCCGATATTGCATGTAAGTTATGTTTCTTGTCTGTTTCACTCGTGGGAACGGGCACTTCTGATTGGACAGATATTATAGTTTTGAAAGTGTGTCCTGTCTATGGTTATTTTCGTTTCAAAATGCATTTGTTTTAAACAAAATCTTTTTTGGGCATTTGTGTTTCTTTTCCAGAATGATAAATTGTAACAACATTTAAAATAATTTATAAGGCCAATGAAATCTTAAAGAAAGTCCATAACTTTCACTGAATTTACTTTACAAGTAACGAGATTGTTCGTGACCCGGTTTTGAAGATAAACAAATATTGACCAAGTTAGTGATGGTGCAATACCGGAAGTACTAGTCATGGTGCAATACCAGAAGTGAAATCAACCAACACAGCTCTTTTGCGTGGTGTTGTTTGAACATACCTTAGTAGTATTGAGATATCAGTTATCGTCAAGAAACCGGTCACCGGATCGAAGACACAGATTTATACCAAATTCTTCGCTTTCTTTGAAATTGTCAAACAAATCGAAGTGCCAGTGTTTTGTCAAGCTTTAGCTGGCCTTGGTTTCTCGCGTAGCGAATATCCACAGAATCGGTTCACTACTTTTCCATGTTAAAATGCAAAATTGGTTTACGGCTTAAGCGTTGACAAAAGAAAAAAGAAAAACAAGTGAAAAGGAATAGAAAAAAAAAGAGATCAAAGAAAGAAAAAACTTCACTCTGTTGCGGCTTGAACCACCGACCCTAAGCTACCATTTCAGTACGTTAAGAGCGCACTAACCCACTAGGCCACCAAAATCTTTGCCAAACACATGATCGAATTTTAAATCCTTTATCATTCGGAGTGACGAATTGACTGTCATGCCAACTGAAAGGTGACAAAAATTGAATTACGATCAACTTGAATTTATCCTGTGCATTAATCCGGCTCAGATTAATGCACAGGCATAAGGAAAGAAATAAGTTTCCACTGGTGATGCCCGGAATTGAACTCGCGCCCTTTAGATCCCAACCTCGGTCCCTTATCCGATTGTGCTAATGAGACATCTCTTGCGGTTACTAGCGAATTTTGTAGTAAATAAAGTCATTAGGTCAGTCACGCATCGTCTCTTTAAAAGCCTTTCAATGCTCAAGGGTTACAGAGGAAAGAAATGGTTTGTCAGAATTGAATTACTCCAATGTACATCCAGTAGGAAAGGAATTTATTTGAAAGCGTTTATTTTGAGCAGTATTTCACAACACCGATGACTTAACTAAAGCTATTCGGAAGACCGTAAATGTTTTTAAACTGAACTTGTAGATTTTGGTGGCCATAAAATACAGGGGTCAGAGTCGGAAATGGCGAAATCCTTTCAAAAAGAGATGTTTAGTCAGAATTATAGGAAATGAATTTATTTGAGCATTCCTTTTGACCTGGTTTTGAAGATAAACAAATATTGACCGAGTTAGTGATGGTGCAATACCGGAAGTACTAGTGATGGTGCATACCGGAAGTGAAATACAGCTCTTTTGCTTGAGATATCGGTTATCGTCGAGAAACTGGTCAACAGATCGAAGACGCAGATTTATACCAAATTCTTCGCTTTCTTTGAAATTGTCAAACAAATCGCAGTGCCAGTGTTTTGTCTAGCTTTAGCTGGCCTTTGTTTCTCGCGTAGCAAACATCCACAGAATCGGCTCACTACTTTTCCGTGTTAAATTGCAAAATAGGTTTACAGCTTAAGCGTTGACAAAAGAAAAAAGAAAAACAAGTGAAAAGGAATAGAAAAAAAAAGAGATCAAAGAAAAAAAAAACTTCACTCTGCTACGGATTGAACCACTGACCCCAAGCTGCCGTAACAGTACGTAAAGAGCGCACTAACCCACTAGACCACCAACCCCTTCTCTTAACGTATGATTGAATTTTAAATTCTTCATTATTTAGAGTGACGAATTGACTGTCATGCCAACTGAATGGTGACAAAAATTAAATTACGATCAACTTGAACTTATCCTGTGCATTAATCCGGCTTGGATGGTCAAAAAGGCCGCTTCTAATTCTCGCAGAATTTCTTGTTTATTTCTAAATGAACACTGCAGCTACAATTCGTTGCGTATTTGATTTATAAGTGTGTTTTTCGAGCCATTTTCCACCTCAGAAGCCCCCTGTCTGGCATCATAAAGCTGGGTTGAGAGTAGAGGCTGTAGATGAATATGAACTGTATTTTATTCCAAGGATTGTCAGGCTCGATTCCTTAAGGTCACAACACTCCGAAAGGTCCAACTTCTAAAGGATTACACAGGATTCCATAGATTCAATTCACAAGGGTTCACAGATCATCAAGATGGCTATGATAACGCAACACGTGTTTTTCTTCCCAGAAGGCCTAGCGCGCTCCTAAACTCTTACATCATCGCGCACACTCCCCCCCGTGGACCATGAAGAATGGTCCACCTTCTAAATTCTAGCATCAAATGTCGAAAAGAATAAAAAAAAAAACAATGATGGCAACTCAGTGAATATAGTCTCTCTCAAAAAAAACTGTTCAGTGTTCAGAATACATAACAAACTTAATGTTCGTCTTGTAAATCAGCAATCCACTGTCTTCTTCTTCGCTCTCCCTCAACTGCAGCTCTACGCCGCTCTCGATTTCCTCTCGCCCGACCTTGCGTCGGCTGTTCTGGTGATTCAGGTACTTGTTCTTGAGAAGCTGCTTCATTTGTAGAACAGCTTACTTCCAGTGGGTACAACAATTGTAGGGGTCTCCTTAAGAGTCCACCTCCGCTCGATCCCCTCCCTTGGACTCTGACCTCAGCACCTCTACTCTGCCCATCCTTGCTCATCAGAAGTCGTTCCACCTTGCCCATCTTCCAATAAGATCTTGGGTGGGTTTCGTCATGAACCAATACCAGATCTCCGACAGACACTACCTTTGATCCCGCCATCTTCTTCAATTGGTTATGGGCGTTTCGTAATTCAAGAAGGTATTCTGCTCTCCAACGCTTCCAAAAATGAGTCAGAATCATATCAAGGTGTCTTGCTCTTCTGCTCAGGTCGTCCGGCGAAATTCTAAAGTCTGCATCTGCAGGACTGTCTACTTCAGGAAGGGCGCCGAGTCTTCGACCAACAATGAGGTGGGACGGTGTGAGGGGTTCTTCCAGGTCCTCAGAAGAGACATATGAAATGGGTCGGCAATTCAAGATCATTTCAGCTTCTGTAACAACAGTTACAAGTTCATCATAGGAAAGTTTGGCTCGGCCGATTGTCTTCTTAAGACATCTCTTCAGTGACTTGACAAGTCGTTCGTAAAAGCCTCCCCACCATGGGGCTTTCTCTAAGTTGTAGGACCAATTGATCTTCTCTTGGGCAAAGTACTTAACAACACTGGGATCATTTGTAATCTTCTCAAGCTCCTTAGAAGCACTCTTGAAGGTTTTGGCATTGTCTGATACTACTAAAGAAGGCCTTGAACGACGAGCTACAAATCTTCTAAAGCACCTCAGAAATGCCTCTGAAGTCATATTGGGCACAACCTCGAAGTGGACCGCCCTCGTAGAACAACAAGTAAACAAACAAATCCAGACCTTACGTTCTTCCTCACTGGTAGACTTCACAAAAAGAGGTCCAACATAATCCAAACCGATGTACGAGAATGCAGGCGCCTCTTTCACTCTGTAGCTAGGCAGGGGTGGAGCTTGTGGAATCTTATACGGTTTCCCTTCAAACTTCTTACAAACTGTGCATCTAAACAACAAACTTCTGATAAAGTATCGGCCTCGAACAATCCAAAAGTTCGACCTCAACTCGGTGAGTGTTTCCTTAACTCCTCCATGCATGACTCTTTCGTGACATCTCCAGACTACAAGTGTAGTTAAGTGGTGGCTAGCGTCAAGCAAGATTGGATACTTCGCAGAATCTGTAAGCTCGCTGTTCCCGAGTCTACCTTGACATCGAATAACCCCCTTATCATCCTCAAACAACCCTAGCTGGTGCGACCTCATCTCAAACTTCTCCTTACTCTTCATCTCTCGTTGTACTTCCTTGATCCATAGAAGTTCGGCTTCTTCTATGTCTGCACCGGTCACACGTATCTCCGGCTTCCGATTCACATCTCCTTGTCGCTGTATCTTTAATAACTTGATAAACTTCAGAACTAAGGCTGTAACTCGCAGAAGACGTCCAAGACTACTGAAGGCTTCACTTTGAATGATATTACACAGCATAGCAGGTTCACTGTTCATTACAAGAGCAGTCGTTACTGTCTTCCGATCCTTCACCCTCATTTCTACAAGGCAGGCTTCAGGGACTGGCTCCTCCGCAATCTCCTTCCGATTCTCCAGGCCTTTGAAACTAGTCAGCCACTTGGGACCATTCCACCATAGCACACTGTTCTCCAACTCACGACAGTCCATACCTCTAGAGAGTAAGTCGGCAGGGTTGTCAGCTCCTGGACAATGATTCCAGCATTCTTCAGGTACAAGCTTTCTTATCTCGTCAACACGGTGCTGAACAAATGGTTTCCACTCCTTCTGGCTCTGAACAATCCAATACCAGGCTATCTTGGAATCTGTCCAACAAAACAATTTGTCAATTTTCATCTCAGAACTAAGTGCTTCCTTTACGCTATGGATCAGTCTGGACAGGACTACCGCTGACAACAGTTCTAGACGCGGTATGGTCTGCTCCGAGAGAGGTGCTACTCGTGTTTTTGAAGATATAAATCTGACATAACTTGCACACGTCGTCACGATACGCAGAAACACCACTGCACCATACGCCTTAGCTGATGCATCACAAAACCCATGCAGTTCACTCGCAATCACTTCCCCTTCCGCGCCAGCATAATAACATCTCGGAAGAGTAAGAGGTTCAACACCTTGCAGTTGTGTCACCAATCTCTGCCAGATTGCCTTGCAAGAACCTTCCAGTGGTTCGTCCCAGTCTTTCTTGTCCTTGCACAACTCTTGAAACAGGACTTTAAACTGGACTGTGATCGGAGAAATAAGACCGAGTGGATCATACATTTTTGAGGCTGTGCTGATCACGTTTCTCTTTGTAGGTTCTACTTTCTTTGCTAAAGAGGCAGTGTTTGTAAAATCAAGGACGAGGTTGTCATTGTGATAGTTCCATAGAGTCCCTAAAATTCTTTGACCGCTAACATCTTCAACTGCACTTCCTAGAACACTTCTTGAATAGGTCATATCTTCTTCTTCCACGACATTTGTGTCTACTACTGGCATTTCAGCAACCTGCTTGTCAACATTCCCTCCATCTCCAGAACCTGTTTCACCTGAGACCAATCTCTCATTGTCCTCAATTCTCGCTCGCAGTCCTCCTGAATTGGTAATAAACTTCCGCAAATTGAAACCTGCTTCCTTAAGCCTCAATTTCAATTTCACATAGAGCTCAAAGGTGCTTTCCACGTCACTGTCCCCCGATGTCAGGTCATCAACATAAATGCCTTCAAGAAACTTCCTGGTAAAATCAGGGTCACATTGTTCATACTGCTCCATATGATGTTTAATTGTGGCGTTCAGCAAGAATGGGCTTGAAGACAGTCCAAACACAACATGCGTAAACCTCAGTATAATAACTTTGGGTTCAGCCTTATCAATGTCATCGACCCACAGGAAACGGAGCACATCCTTGTCAGTTTCATTCATATGGACCATTAAGAACGCCTTCTCAATGTCTCCCATGAGAGCTACTCTGTGATTTCGGAACCTCAACATAATGTCAAAGATACTTTGTGTAAGCGCAGGACCGGCATGAAGACAATCATTTAATGAAGCTCCATCTGACTTGGCTGAGGAGTCATATACAATCCTTAACCTTGTAGTTGACTTGTCTCGTCTGATAACAGCGTGATGAGGGATGTAATGGACGACATCAGGCTTGGTTTCTTCATTCACAACTTCCACAATTCCTCTTTCGATTTGATCCTTTATAACACTGTCATACTCCTTCAGGATGTCTGGCTTCTCATGGAGTTGACTCAGCAAACCTTGCAATCTTCGAAGACTCAACTCGTAATTTTCAGGGAGTGGTGGATGTGTAGCCTTCCATGGGAGACTGACCTCATAGTGGTCTCCCTTGTACAACAAATTCTCAACAAACTCTTCATAGACACTTGGCGGCTTCACACCGAGAGACTCTAAGTCCCAGAATTTCTTTAACTCTCCCTGAAGACCATCATAAGACACTTGATCAGTGGCACATTTTAAGACATGAGTTGTCACAAGATTGCTTCTCTGTTGATTTTCTACACTCTCTAAGCAAACGGGTCCTGAAAGTACCCATCCCAGTTTGGTGTGAACAGCTGTAGGACCTCGGCCCCTTTAATGGTGTGGCCAGTCACTAACTTCCAATAGTAATCCGAGCCGACTAGAATGTCAACACCAAGAGTCTCTCCTTCAGTAGAAAAGTCAGCAAGTTTGAGTCCCGAAAGGCAGGGGTTGTTTTTTACTGCTAGTTCCACAGGTTGACCTTGTAATGGTTGGCAAATCAGAGGCAATGTAAAAGCTGACAGTGAAAGATCTGGTTCTCCACTTAGCTCTACTCCTAGGGCCACAACTTCTACCAACTCCAATCTTTCAACGGTACTTCCAAACGTTTTTATTGAGACTTGCTTCTTCTCTAGTGTAGGTAGTTGAAGAGTGTTCTTCAGGTTGTTTGTAAGATAGGTGCGCTGACTTCCACTGTCCAAGATTATTCTAGCCCTGACCTTAACCTCTGGTTGTTGAGGATTGTACACCACGGCTTGGGCAGTTTGAAGGAACACAGGTGTAGTGGAATCAGTATGAAAAACGACACTATTGCTGGCCGTTTGAGCCGTTAAGCATTGCTGTTGTGGTCCTGGTGTGGGAACTGGTGTTTCCGGTTTCGTTGGTTGCAAAGGACTCAGGTTGGCTGGGCAAATACTAACATGGTGTCTGCCCTTGCAGTTGTGACACTTGAACTTGGCTGAGCAGTTACAACTAATGTGATCTTTTCGCAGGCAAACGAAACACCTCCCGTACTTCTTCAAAAGCTCCTTACGGGTTAGTACATCAGGTACTGTTTGGCAATCCCTTGATGGGTGTTTTCCTCTACAGTAGGTGCAGGTGGGACAATTAGCATCACCACCAGTTAACAAAGCATGTGTAGTTCCTTCTTCCCTTCGTTTCGGTTTTGGTTGAGAGGGTTGTCCCTTGTTCACTGTAGACCCTCCAGCCCTTTCTCTTGCCTCAAGTTCCCGTTTGAAAATATCAAGCAGCTGATCTAATTGCCAGTCATCATCTCCCATTTCCCTCGTAATAATGAGGCGAAATTCCTGAGGTAGCTTGTTCATCAAGATGGATGATAGCAAACCCCCATACGATTCACGTGAAACTCCTAATGACTTTAAGCTTCTCACATTAGATTCAACAGTGTCATGCAGCTGACGTAGGCTTCTTACATGATAGTGAGATGTGACAGATTCAAGATTCAACAAAATTTCCATGTGACGATTAATTATTTGCTGCTTGTTGCCAAATCTAGCCCTCAAAATGTCTACTGCTTCCTCATAGTTCGATGCCCCAAGACTTAACCCGGAAATGGCCTCTGCCGCTGACCGTTCGAATAACGAGTTTAGGTAGTTAAATTTGTCAATGGCAGTTAAACTCTCATTTTTGTGAACTGAGGCTTCAAAACTATCCCAGAAAGAAATCCACTTACTGTGATCGCCGTCGAACTTCTTCAATTCCAGCTTTGGCAATTTAACTTGAGTATTTCGCCGCACAGATGAAGAGGAATTCGATGTTGAAGCTGAAGGCGGCAAAGAATTACTCCCGATTTGAACTTCATTTGCTGACGTGCTTTCCAACACGTTCGCTTCGGTATTTACATTTGAACACACGACCTTCGGCGACAAGGCGTTTTCTATGTTAGCAATAGCCAACTGAACATTTTCCTCCAGCAAATCTGCTCGTTCAATTTCACCTTCGATTTCTTCTTCGGCCACAAGGTCAAGAATTTCTGCATCAAGTTGTCGAAGAGTATTCAGTTTCTGCTGTAGGCTGTCCCTTCGTTGTTTCAGCTTGATTTCGTGTTCCCGCACTTGAGAAATGTCTCCTCCTCCAAGGACATCAATAACAGATGAAATAATACGTTTCGCACTTGTCCTGTGCCCTGCACGCTGCCGTCGCTTTCTGGCGAGTTCTTCGGCCATAACACAACACAACTTCACTCACAACTGGTACGTAGCATCCGCTTTCATCCGGCTAACGATGGACCATGTAGATGAATATGAACTGTATTTTTTTCCAAGGATTGTCAGGCTCGATTCCTTAAGGTCACAACACTCCGAAAGGTCCAACTTCTAAAGGATTACACAGGATTCCATAGATTCAATTCACAAGGGTTCACAGATCATCAAGATGGCTATGATAACGCAACACATGTTTTTCTTCCCAGAAGGCCTAGCGCGCTCCTAAACTCTTACATCATCGCGCACAGAGGCAATCCTTTGGAAGAAAACAGAGGTGAGAAGCAATTTGACACGAATAGGGCCGCTCAAAGTATTTGAGCGAGCGATGGCCATTCACGGAGTGAAGTTGTGTCTTTAGCCATTTCGTGAATGGATTCCAGGACCTGGCATGGCAATTTTGGCGAGTTTTAACCTGTAAATAATGCAATCGGTGCAAAATTTTGTCAGCAGGACCGGGTGGCTCGACACTTATAAAAATATCTGAAATGAAAATTGGTGGACTGTCTTGCGCCCGTTATCCAAGAAATTCCCAGAATTCCTTTGGTCACAAACGCGAACATGACAGACCAGTGAGAGCAAGTGAAATCAAATAGCATTATCGGGGTCACACTAAAGAAGTGAGCAGAAAAATGTGGAACAGATTGCAAGAACTGGAGTCGAAGTTTGCCACCAATGTAAACTTTTAACCTCAATAGGAATTTTTGTTTTCAAAACTTCAAGACAAAGTTGCGTGAATTTTGCTGTTGTCCGAGGGCGATTTTGGTTTTGCAAGAGAATAAACATTCATATTAAATGAAAATTGGGAGTTTCAGTCAGTTTGATAAATAATAATAATAATAATAATCACTTTATTTAAGTCTCAAATGTATTTAGCCGAGCACAGATGCTCTACTAATTGGGGAGACTAAATCAAATCAACTCTAAATAAATGAAATGAAATCAAATGTTGGTTTTTGGGGAGAGGGGAAAACCGGAGTACCCGGAGACAAACCTCTCAGAGCAGAGTAGAGAACCATTAACGTCTGTGTCGCAACTGGAGGTTGGGTGCTCAGGGGTCTGGGGGCTGGTACCGCTGACCCAAACCCAGGTCGGTAGAACACCCCATAAGCCTGCCGTACCCGCAACCCAGCCACGAGCCCCGCCCGCCACACCAGGCCCCAAACCAAGCACCCGTCACACTGAACTAGGAGTTCAGTGGAAGAAAAAACAAGTAAATAAATAAATAATAAGAATAAGAGTAAGAAGAAGAAGAAGAAGAAAACTAAAGGGAGGGAAGGGAGGGGAAATACTCGAAAACACACGAGCTGTAACGCCCCGTACGCAGAGCAAGTAAAAACTACCAGCACATGGAAAAGGTACACGCATAAAATAAACAGGACCCCCGCTGACCACTGGACTGCCTGAAGACATCAGACATAAGCCAGAAAGGCTAACAGCAAACACAAACGCCATGCCAATAAACTGAGCAAAGACTTGCTCCTAGACGTTAACTAGGTTAAATTGCATTTAACCCCATACAAACTCAGCCCACTTATGATGCCGAGTCCGGGAATCGAACCCGGGACACATTGGTGGAGGACAAGCGCTCTCACCACTGCGCCAACTCTGCTCCCCTAAAGTCTACAAAAGTGACGTTTTGGCAACGACAGTGGTTCATTTCAACCATAGTCCGGGATTTGGGAAAGTTGTAGGTTTTCAAAGCCATCATTCCCACAGGAACGATATTTGGTAAGCCGGGAGACAAAGAGTTAAATAATTGAGGAGAAAGTGCTACCTTTGTGTAACATTATGTCACGCAACCCTTTATCACGTGACACGACATAGCGAATCATATGCGTTAGATTCCATGTGCTTGCAGGAAGATATGACACTTGTAAGTTGCTGGAGCTATGATGACTTCACCATATTAAATTTATTGATTCCAACTACCTTTGTGCTAGTCATTTCAAGAGGAATCGTAACATGGTGTCAGAAGACTTATTTTAGACTATCGTCCTCCTCGAGATTCAGTTGGAAGCCTTCACGAGTGACCTGAAATTGAGAAATGACGGAAAACTCGACCGCCTCTGGCTCGACCGCTGGTTCAACACAGCCAGTTTCTTTCCCGACTTTTACATCGAATGTTCCTCCACCAGGACGGCTGGAATTGAAAGGAAAACTCTCCGATAACTGGAAAAAATGGAAGCAAGTCTGGGATGCCTATGAAACCGTAACAAAACTAAACGAAAAAGAAAGTAAATTTCGTGTAGCGACCTTCATCACGTGCATTGGCGCCGAAGCGCTCGAGGTACACAACGGTTTGCCGTTCCGCTCTGAGGATGAGAAACAGGACATAAACGTCATTTTAGATCTATGGAACTCCCATTGCATTGGCCAGACAAATATTATCTACGAGCGTTACCGGTTCAACAACCGAAAACAAGAGTCTCACGAATCCATCGATGTTTACGCTACGGCACTGCGAGCTTTGGCAGCCACGTGTGAATTCGGCGCTTTGAAAGACGAAATGATTTGCAATCGTCTTGTCTGCGGTATTACCGAGAACAACGTCCGACAAAAGTTGCTGCAAGAGGCTAAATTGTATCTGGAAAAGTGTTTGGATATCTGCAGATCGGCTGAGGCCCCAGCGCTCATCTCAAGGCGATCAGCGGGCAATCAGCAAGTATAGGCAAGCCAGTGGATACTGTGAATGCATTAGACAAACGAAGAAAATCGAAAGCGCCACCGAAACGACATAGCAAAGGTCCAAAACAGCCTGTACCTGAGCCTAAAGAAGATTTGTTGAAGTGTTGTAAACACTGTGGAAGAAGTCACATCAAGCAACGCTTCAAATGTCCTGCGTTTGGTAAGGTGTGCAGAGCTTGCAACAAACCAAACCATTTCGCCGAAATGTGCAAGAGTGCTCCCGGTAGAAATAGCCGACCACGTAACGGTGTTAACAGGATCAATGCAGATTCTTCCTCTGAAGAAGAATTATTGTCTGTAACCTTTGACTCGACTGAAGGAAGTGTGCACATGGTGAACGAAGACAGCCTTCCCGAAAAGAGAATCTTCGCGACGATGGAAATCGCAGGAGAAAGTGTCCGAATACAGATCGACACGGGTGCTTCCTGTAATGTTTTGCCACAGAAGTTTGTACCACATGGAACAAACATTATTGAGTCTGACCGTACTTTGAAAATGTACAGCAAGTCTACAATGCCAGTTTTAGGTACGTGTCAAGTGCGCATGCGCAACCCCAAGAACAACAAGAAGTATAATATCGAATTTGTTGTCGTGAAAGGCAATTACACACCTTTGATTGGATCTCGCGCTTCTCAGCAAATGAATCTAGTGACAGTGCAGCAAGATAATATTCAGCAAGTCACCACAAACACTGCAAGTCTTACCCTGGATCAAGTGAAGGAGGAATTTGGAGATGTGTTCAAAGGACAAGGCTGCATGGAAGGAAAACTTCACCTCGAAATTAACAAGACAGTTACACCAGTCATCAATCCCCCTCGCCGAGTCCCATTCGCACTCAAAGAGAAGTTGAAATCTGAACTAGATCGTCTAGAGGGACTGGAAATGATTCGGAAAGTAAAGGAGCCTACCGACTGGGTGTCAAGTCTTGTAGTGGTTGAAAAGCCCAATGGAAAATTGAGGGTCTGCATTGACCCAGTCCACCTGAATAAGGCACTGAAGCGGTCACACTATCCATTACCAGTGATAGAAGATGTTCTCCCCGAATTAGCCGATGTTAAAGTCTTCAGTAAAGCTGACCTTAAAGATGGTTTTCTACACATCGAGCTTGACGACGACTCATCTTTGCTGACCACTTTCCAGACACCATGGGGATGTTATTGTTGGAAACGGATGCCATTTGGTATTTCACCCGCATCCGAGCTGTTTCAGCAGAAGTATGGCAAGCCAAATGTAGCAATATTCAACTCATCTAATTTTATATTCAGTTATGTATTTTGTTTTCAACTATTGGTTTAATATTCAACTTTTATTCAACCTTCAACACATCATTCAACATTCAACTATTTATTCAACATTCAACTAGTCATTCAGCATTCAACTAGTCATTCAACATTCAACACATCATTCAACATTCAACTATTCATTCAACATTCAATGCATCATTCAACATTCAACTATTCATTCAACATTCAACTATTGATTTAACATTCAACTATTGATTTAATATTCAACTATTCATTCAACATTCAACGCATCATTCAACATTCAACGCATCATTCAACATTCAACGAGTCATTCAACGAGTCATTCAACCGGTCAGTATAAAAGATGGACTGTGGACTGCGGACCCGGACTGCGGACTGGGTATAAAACGTGGACTGAGTATAGAATGAGGACTGAAGGCTGCAGACTAGGTACAAAACAATGTGCAAAAGGCGGGTGTAGTCATGGCCCACCCTATGGCCTCCCGACGGTCTTTTTTTTTTTTTTTTTTTTTTTTAACTCAGTTCATCCCGTGTAAACTGAACGTTTTCCATCAACACTCCCTGTCATACCAACGACTCTCTTGGTGGCGGTTCGCTCAAAATTTTCAGTGTTAAACAGACTCGTGGTAGATTGGAATCAGGAAAACCAGAATGCCGTATAAATACAACTTTCGGGCAGCTATCAAGAGGCTATGGTCCTATTCCGTGCAGATCATCCAGCGAACTGGGTCCCAGTTTCTGTCGCTTGCGTGAACCCGCGATGACTGACAGGCATCGTTTACACGGACTCGGTTTCCAATCGACACGGTTTCATGACCTCGAAACCGCATCAAAAACGACACGGTTTCAAAGTGTTTACACGGAACCTATCCAGCCGTTTACGTCATGGCGATCTCGTTCTCAGGCATTCTTCTGGAAGCATTTACCCGTCCAAAAAGTTGTCCCATCAAACACGAGTTCTTCCAGGCCGAATCCAGAATCGTCGTTTTGTTTTCTCTTCGTTACTCTGGAGCGTATCGACGAAAAAGTCAACATTTCAAGACATCTCTGCCTGTCATTACGATATGCCTCTTGGTTTATGGGGAGTAAAATATATGCAAGCTGAAAAAAACGAACTTAAATTGTGATTGTGCAAAAAAGCGCTGCACTCCGTGTGAAGTTCACCATATTTACCCTTCGTGAGCCAGTCAATTTCGCACCAAAATAAGTAACCGTTTTCAAATCGATAAGGTTTCGCCGTTTACACGACTAATGAAACCATATCGTTTTGAAAACGCTCCACTTTTGAAAGCGTTTTCAAAACGACCCGGTTCTGATAATGAACTCGACCAGCACCGTGTAAACGAAAGGCGTAACCGCATCGAAACGGATGCGGTTACAAATGAAACCGCGTCCGTGTAAACAGTGCCTGAAGAATCCAAACCAGCTTGAAATAGTGTAGCATCCAAGCATGTAATACACCTGCCCGTAGTCTTTACGATATGAAACGTAATTATTTTAATACTGAAGGCCTCATGTTTTCCCGTCGTTGGAACCGTCGATGCACATGTCATTGGCTTCCCAGTGGGGTCGACTCCCAGGCCTACCAGGGAGACATGTGGGGTACAATAAGGAGATGGATGTGATTCTTTGCCCAAGGGTACGGGAAAATCTTGACATTGTTTTACATCACAGATTAGGGGTGGGGAAATTCACAAGTTTGAAAACGACGTCACGGGGATTTTCAGCTGAGAGGCACCTCACCCAGTGGGCTTTGTCTTGAGAGATTCCCAACC